>CANYLF012187425.1:0-10998 GCA_948193215.1 Bocquillonia castaneifolia
AACATCCAAACCAAACAATAAGTCATCATCATGTCCTTATCCCATGTCTTTGCTCTTCACGAGTCCTTGATGTTTCCCATATTCTAGGGTCATTTTAGCATCAATCAGGTACAATTAGATCGATGCACCAACGTCCCTTAAACATAGGTAATAATCAAAGGTCACTCTTTTCAAACCCCAACTGATCCCATGCTGTAGGGCCGCATTAGTCAGGTACATTTAGACTAATACTTGACACCCCCATAGGTAGCAATCAAAGGTTTGATTCAAGAACAATAACACTAAACCAAGTCAAAATTATGGTTTCATGGCATCATATAAGCAAACAACATTTGGTAAATCCTAGTGTAAGTTGCTAAGGTCATTACGTGGCTTCAGTCAGTTCAGTCTACAAGAGGTTCCCATAGAAGGTGAACTCCTATTAACCATCTCCCTCTTTCAAAAAAGGTTCAACCCATGGTAGGACATTCAGCTCAGAATTTCCCATTAACTATCACTCGTTAACCATAACTATGATGGTAAGCAATAGTAGGATAATTCCATCTATGTAGACACTAAATTTTTGGATGCAGGTACGTGAAAGCGGCACGGGAGCCCAATGATGAATACGGTCTAGTTTGGACCACTTTGTTACCCAGTTTCTCGTAGAAGTGAGCTAAGGAAAATGAAAATTATTTCATGTTAAATATTTTCAAAACATATTTTTGGCTTAATTAATGGTCCAAACAGATGTTAAAATATGTGCCCGAAGCTTTAATACGGCCCACATAAACTAGAAAATTGCTTTGAGCCCAAAAAAAAAAAAAAGAAAACCTGGCCCAATGTTTATTATTTTCAAAATAATTATGAAGCGTCAGCACGATCCAACAGAAGGTAACAGGTAATGATCTGTCATACCCTACTCACCTGAAAAAAAGCAGATTCTCGATGTCTCGAGCAAAAAAAAACCCTAATTTCTCAACGCTATAAAGGAAAAGAGATGTAGCAGAGGAAAAGGAGAGCGATTTTTGGAGAAGGATTATGAGAGGATTATTGAAAAAAAAAAGAAAAAAAAACACATTAATTTTTTTTGGCTCTGAACTCAATTTCATAAAATTTTTTGAAGGAGGAAACTTTGAATCTAGAAGCTCACTTCTACCTGAAAGTTATAACATACCTCCATTCTAAGGGTAACCAACCATCCACAGAGCATCCATGCATTCATACTAAGCACATTTTCATATTTGTTTTCTTTTAGTTATATTCTGTAACTTTTACACATTTCTCATACTAATTTTGTTTTACATTCTTACTGCATATATGAATTTTGTGTGAAACCAGGAGGATGTAGAGCCTCTCACATTCAAGCATGGATCCCTATAACTCCAGCCTCAAAATTTCACAGCGTCTTTTGTCTTAGATTTTTTGTTGTTGTTATAAGCTGTTTTAACTATCCAAAGTTGATCCATAAGAGTTTGTATAAGTTATCATTAGCTAGTATACTGTGTATCTATAAGAAAACACAAAAATACTGGAGAAAAAGCTCGGGGAAGACAAATTACATGTTCGGCCGACTTTTCAAAGATCTAGCCGGATGTTTCCAAAGATCTGGCCGGATGTTTCCAGAGGTCTGGCCGGATGTTCAGCCTGTTCCGGATGTCCCACCTGCCTGCTTAAATTCTAATATTTGGGCCTAGCCCAACTAGAACATTCAGCCGAATGATCAGAGATCCGGTCGGACCTCCATGATGTAGTGGAGAAGATGGAGATTTTGGAATCATAAATTAATTGAAGCTTCAAGGTAGGTTGATTCGTCCTCTCTGGGATGAATTGACCGATCGGTAAGATTTCTTTATTATGCAAATCACCTAGATCTATTTGTAAATAATTATTCGGACCTATAATTAATTAATTCGGTAATAAATACAATAAAATGGTAGAAACTTAGTTCACCTTTCCTTTCTTTAAGGGTGTATGTATATTATTGTCATTTCAATATTTCGGGTAAATAACAAATGAATTAATGTGCAAATGTTAATCCTTTAAAAATAAAGAAAAATATAAAATTAAATTAGAAACTGACTGTGGATGTTATGTATGTAAATAAATAAGGAAATAATCCACTCGAATAATCACTATTAAAATAAAAAGAAACTCACAAAATCTAGCCATTCGCAATCAATCAATCAAGGTTAAATATAACGGACTTGATGCAGAACTAAAATTTGATTAGAAACAATATTAAAAGTGCTCATTCATTGCATCCTACTTTACGAGTGATTTATCGCTTTATATTGCTTGTCTCTGATAGGAAATAATGACCTTATTACTTAGTTAAATGGGGGTTTGCCCTAAGTATAGATGACTTATTCCGAACCCAGAAATCATCTGGTGTGATGACGAATGGGGATTTCTGAGGAATCTACCTGTTTGTTAATCACTAGGTGGTTCCGGTGTAATTCGGGTGGCGACACCACGATTTTCATAAAAATTCCTTTTAGTGAGTAGGTCACCATTGCTATTGGACACCAACCGATGGGCAGCGGTAAACTAATAACGAGTCTCGGTCGCTCTGTCCACAATGGCAACTCCACTGGGGAAGTTGTTACAAATAAAAATGAATAAAGATTCCGAGCAATTTCCCATCTCTTAATTAATCTGGTCATTGTTCTCCTTTGCATTACATGTAGCTCTGCATTTGTAGGGTCCTTATAAACCTCGATAGCATCTATAATGCATTCCAACGATTCCACACCAGTTTCTTGGTATTATCGGTGGACCACTCACAAATCCTACCTAGCTTACCATCTTGGCAATGGTTAATGGGAAGCCCATACTGGATCTCCTACCATCCTAGCAATGGTTAATGGGAGTTCAACTCTGTAAGAGCCTTCTTAGCCAAACCAAAGAGTCAAAAACCCAGCAAGTAATGACAAGTAGAATTTTCCACTAGGTTGCACCTACTAATCCTGTCTGCTGTAATGTTACGTTGAATATCTATGATTATCAAGCATAAAAGCCTATGCCAAAACTCTGAGTGGGGGTAGAAGGATAACAGACTTGATTATCATAAATGCTATTATTTGTTAGGATAATTGGAGAGAACATTTATATACGATGGTACTATCATCCCCTGTTGATGAAATAAAGTACCCCAGCCTACTTAGGAAATGGATTCTTGACCAATCGAATAAGTGTAAAGGAGTAATAAGGTTGGAAGGCCTACCTTTGGCAGTAATCATTACATGTATAACTAACGAGTTTCTTGTTTCTTGTCATGGATACGTGCACACATGCATATATGCATGCATACATGCATATGCATCTCATGCATGTTGCTAATGCTTTTGGTTTGCCAATAAATATTGAGTCTCAGTCAACTTGGAGAAGAGTAGGAAGACGGATAGTTAGAGTGGTAAAGACTCAAACAGAATGGCGGGAATAGGACAACCGTTTGATATGGATGCAATGTTGGCCACCTTGAGGGTCATGATTAGGGAAGAGGTTCAACACGCTATCAACACAAGGACACCTGAGAATCCACCTCCGGAGGGAGAAGACAGAACTAAGGGTCATGATGCTATCTCTACCCTAACTAGGAAGATGGAACAGCTGCAAGAGATGGTCTGGGAGAAGAAATCAGACATAGAATTTGACCTGCATAGTATGGGAGTCAAGGGCATGAAGAAGTTGCCTCCAAAATTTACCGTGCCAGACATGCAGAAGTTCAATGGAACTAGAGATCCCAAGCTTCACCTTAAACAATATGGATCTATTATGGTGGCCACACCATTTGATAGCAAACAAAAGGTGGGTATGTTCCCTCTATCTTTGACTGGGGTAGCCCAAGACGGGAACCACCGGCTACCAACCACAATCCAGTCCAACTGGAAGGAACTCTGTAAAGCATTCATGGGAAAATATGCATACAACACCAAGCTGGAGGTTTCCTTAAGAGTTTTGGAATTGACCAAACAGAGGTACAATGAACCGTTTGCAGACTTCTTGACCAGATGGAGAAATAAAGCAGCCTTACTCAAGGACAAACCTTCTGAAAAGGACCATGTAGGAATAGTGGTCTGGAATGTACTCCCTAACATGGTGGAGACTCTGCATATAATGAACCCTAAAACTTTTGCTAGCCTGTATGATGATGGGTTACAATGTGAGGAGATAGAGGCAGAGAAAAAGAAGAACCAGAAAGGAAAAGCCACATATATCCGACCCTCAAACACAAAAACCGCAGATGTAAACCGAGTGATCACTAACCGGAAATTTTCCAACTTCAACCAACCATTGCCCAAGGTATTAGAGAGACTGGAGAGACAAAACCTACTCAAACCAAAACCAACTAGATTCCCACCCAACCAAAACTCACCTTGTTAGAACCCTGACGCCTTTTGCAAATTCCACCAAACCCCCGGATATTCTACTGATAACTGTCTCAAACTCAAACACTCTATCCAAGATCTAATCATAGCAGGCAAAATTACTGACCTAGACAACAGACCACCCATCACCAAACACAACCCCTTACCAAACTACCATAGAGTACCTCCCCCTAACCAAAATATGTGTATTAAATCTGGTTTTCAGAAGCTGAGGTTTTAGCTTCTTTTGAATCTGACTCTATAGTGAGGGATATGGTTGCTAGCCATATAGAACATTTGAGGGAAATTTTCCACAGTTAGGAGATTTGACTGGTCCTTACAAGCTACAGACAAGTTCTGATGGAAATGTGTATATGTTTGATGCCTGGTATTCTTCTAGTGAAGATGAAGCAGAACTAGCAGATACTTTCCATTTGACTCAAAACAATGAGTCCCTGTTACAAGCCACCCGGAGTGGTAGAGACTATCAGAGGAAAGATCTTGACATCCCAGAATCTAGTCATCAGAGGAATGGTCATATTCTAAAAATAGGGATAGACATTTGGAAGGTCAGAGAAGACCTAATAACAGAACATTTGAAGAAAACCAAAGCCAATGCAAGCATCTAGGATGTATTGGTGTATTGTGAGTCGTGCAGGAGAGCTTTAGTGGATGCATTGTCCAAGATTCAAGTCCCTGAGGATGTTTCTCCTGAGAACATGGTTGGATTGATGTTGGATAGGAAGATAGGTAAGATTACATTCTTTAACGAGGATCTACCTCTAGAGGGTCGGTAGCATAACAAGGCTTTATACATTACCGCTGAGGTTAATGGCAACAAAACGTCATGCGTCATGGTGGATGATGGATCTGCTATTAATGTTTGTCCATCAAAGCTCCTTCCTAAGCTAGGAGTTTCAGCTACTGATTTACAGCCATCTAATTTAGTCATCCGAGCATATGATGACTCAAAGAGGAGTGTAGAGGGTACCTTCACCGCTAGGATCAAAGTTGGTCCGATTGAATCCGAAGTAAACATTACTGTCTTGGATATTCCTATGACCTTTGCAGTTCTATTGGGTAGGCCATGGTTTCCTTCCCTATGAGGGGTCCCATCCACACTTCACCAGAAGATCAAATTCCCATATGAAGGAGGCATAACCATGATTTGTGATCCCATCTTCAAGCTATTGAGAAAAAAACCAGCCTAAAAAGTTGGACTCCAGTTGCTAGGAGGCATTCAAGAAGATAAAACAATACTTGTCCAATACACCAATAGGAAGAAAACCCTCTACTATAACCAATTGTACGAATGAAGGATGGCCAGATCATTCAACAAGAGCATCAAGCCCCATGCCATTAAAGAGGGAGACTGGGTTCTAAAGCAGACTAGTCCTGTTCCTTTTGATCCCCGAGGCAAGTTCAAACCAACCTGGGAAGGTCCATACATGGTTGTGAAGGTCCCACCCAAGGGGTAGTCAAGATTTCAGACTTGGATGGTAATGAATTCACTGAAGAAATATTACCTATTACAAAAAAATGAAAAGATGATGAATGAATGATGAGTTGAGAACCCATCTGTAGGAGGTTAGGATTGGAGAGAAGATTTCCAACTAGAAAATTGAGAGACAGATGGTTCACGATTTTGCAGCACAACCCAGGCCTTATAAAAATCATCAGTTATAGTACTACTATAGAAGGTCACATTGATAAGCCGGCGTCTACCGCCCCACCCATAGTAAATCTGATCAAGCAACTCGGGCTGCAGAGGAGATCCTTCAAAGTCAGGAAGTATAGGCACAATACGTTGAATTTGCCCGTATTGGTGACAAAGCCTGGATGGGGTGTAGAAACTGAAAAAGTGTAGTCCGGCCAATGGAACACATCTATCAAAGAGCTCTATTGCCACTTCAGTTAAAGACCACCATGGACAGTGCCAGCGGATATTATCCTCCTGTCTATTATTCAGAAAGTCATCCCATTCGGCTTCTGTTAGGTTGAATGCAACACGAGAAACACAACGGGTCATCAACTACCTAGGCGTTTAAAGGTTCAAACTTCTAGGAACCTCCAAAAGGCCCAACCTTTCCCTCAGCCAAATCTGTCACATTGACAGTCGAATAATAATAATAATAATAACAATAACAACAAATAATAACCATAAAAATAGCAATAATAATAATAATAAAACCACCATTTACCTGCAAAAGCATCGGACTACCTTTAAACCGACCACACTGAGAATCACTATCCAAGTCGATGAATGTTTCAGCCAAAATGACAGGAAAAGGATCCACACCTACCTCCACCTGACTAATAACATGAGCGATTTGAATATCACCCGTACCATTTGGGTCAATTAGCAGGTAAGCCGCATACAAAGAGAAAGCAAGGATTCTTCACCAAGCAAAACAGTCAGTGGTTTTGTGTTTACAGTTTTTAGTAACTCAGGCAGTGTCAGCATTCCATGATTCGAGTGAGACAGCAGAGTTTGGGATGGCAAGTCAAAAAGTGGAACCGTAAAAGTGGGAAAATTCAACTCCAGGCTGGGCAAGGACATAGGAATTAAAAGGAAAGTGTAATTTTCCCCAGGATAGCAGCAAATTCTTCAGGCAAGGGGCATATTTCAATGCCCTTGAAATGAAACACATGATCTTGGTGATTCCAACACTTAGCAACACTCCTAAGAAAGCCCTCATCAAGAGCCATACCCCTCACAAAAACTAGAGGAGACAAGGCAAAATCATGCAGGTAGCCCCATTTTTTGTGACTGCAACCCAAGAGTTCTCTAATGAGACCCTCAATCATTGAAGGTGCAGAGGAAAGGAGTGAACTCATGTTTACAATGTAAAATATTGCAAGAGCAAAAATGAGAGTGAAAGAAAACAAGAGAAGAGGCAAAAAGGGCTACGGGCAAAGGGAAAAGAAAAGCAATCTTAATATAGACAGGTTGCATGCATAAGTGATTGAAGGTCACCTCCCATTGGTCCTTAGTTTGGAAAACATGCAAAAAGTTGACCTTCAGCAGAAGCAAGAAGAAATAAATGAGTGGCGTAACACCTAGCGAAGCAACGACAGATGTCAAAAAAGCTACATGCAGTCCCTGAAGATCCGGCTAGACCATTGAACATTCGACCATACATTTCTCATGCATGCAAGTACATACTCATATAGAAAGACAAACATATAGGCATTATTACATTTTCATAAACATATAGGCACGTACATACTCCGATAAAAAGACAAACATATAGGCATTATTGGATTTTCATAAGCACATGATCACTACATTAGGCATTTAAAACATTCAAACATGTGCATACATGAATAATAGGTCTGAATAAAAGTTGTCTCCATGGGAGCACAGCTATAGAGTGTTAGAGATATTCAGACCAACGGGCCAAATAAGTGCCTAACACATCGACAATGTTTCAGAAATAAAAGTGCTCATTCCTACCGAGGGTGGACTTTCCCCTCAAACTGGGTATGGTCATCGTCACTACTACTACTTTAAGAAGCCTCCTCTATCGTAGGCCCAGTCTCAGTAGCCCTCTAATGTAATTGGGCCCTCAAGCTGGCAATTTCTACCTCCTTCTTAGTTACTCGTGCCTACCAAGCAGTACATAGAGTCCCACAGTCATAAACTTGCATGCCTGAAACATGCCAGCAAGCTGATAAGCATCATCAACACGGACCTGCATCAAAGAAAGATCATGAGAGTTCCAAATGTCAAAAGTTCAAAAGCAAGTGGCAAGGAAACAACCACGAGATACTTACATGACTAACACTAGGGGGAACTACCATATGATGCTCTGACGAAGGCTCAATGACCTGCTCTATAATACCACTAGGGGTACAACAAGTAAAAGTCGAAGAAGGAAAGGATGTAACCTGACCAACATGTATGCCACCTCTACGACTTGAGGAAGCAGAGCCTCTACCCGTTGGACTCTCTCTAGCAGTACATCCACCAACTTGGGCCCCAGCAGCCGAAGAGCCTATATCACCACCGTCATCACCGCCCAATAGAATCAATCCCCTAATGTTCTTTGGGAGCTTGATCACAGCTCTCCTAGCCTGCAGAGATTGTTAGAAAGTCAGAACAAGCCACCAAGTAAGAATAAAGAATTCAAAGTTTTTGACTAATGCTTACAGTAATGGCCCTCATCACGGGTAATGGAAGAGAGGGCAGACATGAAATGCCCAAAAAGTTAAGGTAGGAAGCATCCTCTACAATGAAGTCCAGGACATCCTTGCCGGTAATCCAACAGGCCACATAGCTGTCAGCCAAGCGATGGGTCCAGAACATGTTCTGTGGAGGATCATGAGGGATAGCCTCCCTCTCAACCTCTGAACACTGATCAATGACCCTTTTACCAAGAAACCACATCCTACAGCCAGAACCCTCCAGCAAACCCGCCGCTCATCCTTCTCCATGGAGACAATGACATACTAAGATAATCTCTCTAGATCACCCATCCAGTCAAAGTGAAGCTGCCAGAACAATCATCCAAGTCAGAATGTGAAATTGAAATAAACAAGGAAGTGCAAGAGAATACTTACATCCTCCGAAGTGTGAGTCAGCTCATTAAAAACCTTCCCATGGTCTGCCAAGGTCATATACGGGGTCGTATTGTGAGAGGAGCCCCATCACCTCAACGAGGGAAGGGTCCCACGAATGCCTATGGGTCAAAAATTCTCCAGCATACCCATCTCTATAGCCCATATCTGTGAAAAGAACAACAAAGGTTAACAACAGAAATGAAAATAGTAAAAAGAACAAGCTGAAGTTAGAATATTTACCTGCACTGTGTGCCAGAACCCATTCCGCTTCTTGTACCCCATGGAAAACTTATCCAAACAGGAATACAAGTAAGCCAGGGCAGCAGACCCCCAGTCATAACGTCCCATGACGTTAAAATCCCTTAGGAGAGGCACAAAGTGAATCCACAAGCTGCTGGTCTCATTACTGAATAATATACTCACCAGCAAGTGGAACAAAAAGATTCAGGCCATCTGATCACAGCCCACTTCCTCCACATGATCCCTGTATCACCTGGTTCCATCAGGACCCTCTTGAATGAGCGGTGCAAGCGACTTTAGCATACCAGAATAAACGATCATGGTGTCATTATCACGGTAGAGTGGCAAAAACCTAAACATCTAAAGGAAGTATGCATTCCTCTCTACCATAGAAGTGTAGTAAAAGACACCATCAAACGGGATCCGCTCGCCTGTACACTTGACACCAGTGATCCCAACAAACGCTCTAGGAGTAAGTGTGTACTCTCCGCATGATAGATGGAAGGTATGGGTACTGCACATCCATCGCTCCATCAGTGCATAACTAGAAGCTCGGTCGATATGACCCAGTTGGTCTGGAAGCGACAGCACAAATGTATCCAGTCCAGTGCGACGGACGCGGTCCCCGACAGCCTCAAGAAGCATGTTCCATGCCTTTCTATAATCGCATAAGTAAAACATGGTGACGGATCCCCTCTGCAAATAAAATACACACTATAAGTAAAACATGCATTTACACACACAGTAACAAGCCGAGCCACAACACAAAGCACGAGCGAGGGCTAAATTCATAATTCAGGTCACGAGCATAATTCAAAACGAATGAGTTTTGAATAAAAACACAATCATCTACCAACACATAAAAAATGGTCTCAACACACTCATTTGACTGCATTTACAGTCTTACATAATCTATGACACGATCATAACTCAAAAGAAGCAAAGTTTTGAACGACTACACAATTTACATATGACAAACCGGTCAAGAATGCATCCGGTTAAATAAATTCTGCACAAAAATAGTCCACAGATCCGACCGAACCATCGAACATCCGGACGGATGTTCTTAATGATTCTGCTAGATGGTCACACATTAAACAAACATCCGAACGAATGTTCATGTACTAGATGCACAACACACACTAGACAAAAGCATAATAACATTCAAAAACATAATTGCCCCAGGTGTCATGGCACGGAGTCAAATCCAATACAGTGCACACGAACACAGAGGCATATGCATGTACATTGCAGAAACTGCCAGGACATCATGAATGTCCAACTAGATATTCAGATATCTGGTCGGATCTACAATGATAGCCCAAACGTAAAAATTTTTACTAAAGCACCAACAGCAATCAAAAGGCAATGAAATCACAGGGTAATTGAAGACCAAGCTGCATTGAAAAATAACAACCAATTTGGGCACCCAGATTCATCAAAGGTTTGATCTCCACACCTTTCTCCAACCCACATGCATCCGGGACATGTTCACACTCACCCACTACAAAAATGGAACAAGAACGGTCTTCAAATGGGTTTACAGGTCCACCATCAGATGGGCAGCCTCTGGAACGTCTAGGTCTCCACCCATTGGCACATCCTCATGCTCATCGGCCACTGAAAAAAAAATGAGAAGAAAAGAAAAGAAAACGGAAGAAAAGAGAAAGAAAAGAGATGAGAGAAAAATAAAAACAGAGAAGATAATAGAAAGAGAATAGAGTGAGAGAGAGGAGAATGTGAAAAGGTTTTGTGAAGGATAAATGTGTGAGTTAATAAGAGGGAAATCATATATATATATATATATATATATATATATATATATATATATATATATATATATATA
>CANYLF012187606.1:0-17157 GCA_948193215.1 Bocquillonia castaneifolia
ATCTTAAATTACTATTAGTTCTTTTTTTATAATTATTTACGTTTATTATTTTGATTATCTGAGAATACATATGTAATTTTATTTTTAAAATACTATTGTTGTATTTTATTTACTGATTTTAATTTCAAGGCATAGTAAACCTATATTTCTTTCCATTAAATATTAAAAGAATTGTAAAACTAGTTTTTTTTATTAAATAACATTAAATATTATGAAATACTCATATATATTCTATAAATTATTAATTTATAATATAAATAGAACTAAAGAATACAATAGGATTTTTTTAAAAAAATATCCTATTGAGGTTATTAATTAATCGAGTATTAATTTATTGAGGTTTCACTATAATTTTAACATTATATATATTTATTAAAATAGAAATAGAAATATTAATCTCACATACTCGTTATTTTACATAAATAAGAGTTAGTTAAGTTAAGTATAAATAATTAAAAGTTAGACAGTTATATTATTGATATATTATGTTAGTAACGCTATATAAGTACATAATTATTTTTGGAGGGGTCAAAGTACTTAATTTATAATTCATGTATTTTATTACAAATTTAACCACAATATATACCTAGGATTTTTTTTTTTTTTTTGATTTTTGGGGACCATGGCCCCTCCATGTCCCCATAAAGATCCCTCAATAGTCATGGTCTTCCTAAATTTGTAAAAAAAAAAAATTATCATGTAAATTTTAGTATCTTTTAAATTTATTCTCTAATTTTATAAAAAAAATTGCATGTAAATTTTAAAGCTTAATTAAATAAAACAGGAGGTAGAGGTTGTGTGTACAACTCTCATTCTTTTATCAGCTTTATTCTAATTTCTAAATATGCATATGCTCTGATTAGTTTTTCCGTTTGGCAGCAATTTCCCACTCAATCAAGGATGATTTCAAGCTAAACTTAGAAACAGCTTGCTTACTGATATCAGGGACGAAAATGAAAAAAAAAAAAAACGACTTGCTTATTGAACCTCAACTCTTCATGTATAGCACTTCTGTTGAAATTATTGAATTGAAATGGGTGGACTGACAAATGGGAAAGAGTGTCAAAAAAATTGGACTTCGATCCAATCATATACAAAATAACTAGTACTAACCAAGTGGGTGGTTGGACTTTAACTATTATTAATGTTTTATTATAATTGTATGTTGCCAATGTGGGAGTGGGATACTGTCAATATGCGAAAAACCACAAGAATTGACTAAACAAATTCAAAACCTACCATTTTAGCAAATTCAAAGATGGTGCCTACCTCTCTAGCAAAATTTGAATTTTGGGTTAGCAATTCACATTATGAACTCATAATCCTCTGTCTATAAATAGGCAGGCGATGTTAAGAAGAAACGCATCCAATCCCTAGAGAAGAAATAAAACAGAGAGAGGGGTAGAAAAATATTAGAGAGTTGAATGATTATGTTCTCCTATCATTGTAGTAAGGGGGTACTGTTCATTTGTTACTGCAGCAGAGTACTATTCATAATACTGTTCATGTGAAATAGTGGGAGTTAATTTTTGCTCAGAAATTTTGTGATAGAAGCAATGGCGGCAAAATTTGAGATTGAAAAGTTCAACAAGAGAAATTTCTCACTGTGAAAATTAAAGATAAAGGTTGTATTGAGAAAAGACAATTGTCTTGCGGCTATGAGTGAAAGGCTGACAACATTCATAGATGATAATAAATGGAATAAGATTGATGGAAATGCTATTGCAAACCTTCATCTGGCACTTGCATATGGGATCTTGTCCAACATAGAAGAAAATAAGACGGCGAAGGAGATTTAGGACCACCTCACCAAACTGTACGAGGGCAAGTCATTACACAACAAAATTTTCCTTAAGAGGAAACTTTACACCTTGAGAATGTCAGAATCTACTTCAATGACAAAGCACCTAAATGTCTTGAATACTCTATTTTCTCAGCTCACATCTTTGGCCTATAAAATAGAGTTACAAGAACGTGCAGAACTTCTACTCCAAAGTCTACCTGATTCGTATGATCAACTCATCATCAATTTAACAAATAGTATTCAATCCGATTCTCTAGTCTTTGATGATAAAGCAGCCGCTAATCTTGAAGAAGAAAATTGGTGAAGGAACAAGGAGGACAAGTAGGCAAGTTCACAACAAGTGGAAGCCTTGACGGTGATGAGAGGGAGATCAATAGAACATGGCCTAAGTGGGAGTCACAATCATGGCAGGTCAAAATCAAGAAGTAAGAAGAATTTTAAATGTTACCATTGTGGTAGGAAAGGTCACATGAAGAAGAATTGTTGGAGTCTGAAGAATTCCAATCCTCAAGGAAATGTGACAAGCACTTCAGATGATGGAAATGTATTGTGCTATGAGGCAGCAATCTCAACGGAGAGCAGGAAGAAATTTGTTGATGCATGGCTTCTTGACTCAAGAGCAACTTATCACATGACCTCTCGAAGAGAATGGTTCCATCATTATGAACCTATCTCAGGAGGATATGTGTATAGTTGTGAAGATAATGCCTTAAAGATCATAGACATTGGAACCATCAAGTTGAAGATGCACGACGGTACAGTCCATATTATTCAAGGAGTGTGACATGTGTAGGGCCTAAAGAAGAATTTGTTATCTTTGCGACAGCTAGATGATCTTGATTGTATTATCAAAGTTTAGAAGAGAATCATGAAGATTAGCCGAGGAGCGCTTGTAATTATGAAATGAGAAAAGATTACTGCAAATTTGTATATGCTTTTAGGAGAGACTGTGCAAGAAGCAAAAGCATTTGTTGCTTCAAGCAGTTCAGGTGAAAGATCCGCAATGGTGTGGCATCAGAAACTTGGACATATGTCTGAACAAGGCATGAAGGTTCTTGCTGAGAAAAATCTACTTCCAGGTCTCACAAAGGTGTCACTACCTTTTTGTGAGCACTACATAACAAGCAAGCAGCATCGACTACAGTTCAACACATTGAATTCTAGAAGCAACACTGTTCTAGAATTAGTTCACTCTAATATATGGCAAGCAGCGGTTTCATCACTAGGAGGAGCGAAGTACTTTGTGTCCTTCATCGATGATTACTCTAGAAGATGTTGGGTGTATCCTATCAAGAATAAGGGAGATGTATTTGCAATTTTCAAAACTTACAAAGCGCGGGTTGAACTTGGTTCAGGCAGTAAAATCAAGTGTTTGAGGACAGATAATGGAGGAGAGTACACTGGTAATGAATTTGATAGCTTTTGTAGGCAAGAAAGGATCAAAAGGCAGTTTACTACGGCATACATTCCTCAACAAAATGGAGTGACAGAGCAGATGAACAAAACTCTGTTAGAAAGAACAAGAGCAATGTTGGGAGCTGCGGGCTTGGATAAGGCATTCTGGGCAGAATCAGTCAACAACGCCTATTATGTGATTAACCGGTCTCCATCTACAGTAATCGATCAAAAAACATCGATGGAGATGTGGACTGGGAAGCCAGTTGGTTATTCAAACCTCCATATATTTGGAAGTCCTGTGTACGTGATGTACAATGCCATAGAAACTACAAAGATGGATCCAAAATCTAGGAAGTGTTTGTTCTTGGAATATGCTAACGGTGTAAAGGGGTATAGCCTATGGGATCCCACTGCCCGCAAGGTAATAGTCAGCAGGGATGTTATCTTTTTAGAAGATAAATTGAAAGGAGACAATGATAGCACTTTAAAAGAAAGATCAGAGACTACAACTGTATAGCTGGAAAGGAAGTCTGTAGAAGAAGATTCTTTTAAAGCAATAGTAGAGCACGAAGAAGAGCCAACTAAATTTGAAGAGGAAGAGCCAGCCGAGTCTGAAGAGCCAGAACTTGGAAAGGGAAAACGCACAAAACTTATACCAACTTAGCATAAAGATTATGTTAAAGGCAATAATGTTGAATATTGTCTTCTAACTAAGGAAGGGGAGCCATCAACTTTCTAAGAAGCAATGAGCAGTTCAGATGCATCTTAGTGGATGGCAGCAATGCAAGATGAAATGGAAGCTTTGCATAAGAACAAGACTTGGGAGCTTGTGCCACTACCACAAGGAAGAAAGGCCATTGGCAACAAATGGGTCTTTAAGATCAAAAGAAATAGCGATGATCAAGTGGAACGGTTTCTTGCAAGATTGGTGGTGAAAGGATATGCTCAGAAAGAGGGGACTGACTTCAATGAAATATTTTCCCCTGTGGTTCGACTAACAACAGTTCGGGTAGTTCTGGTAATGTGTGCTACATTTGAATTACATCTAGAGCAGCTAGATTTGAAAACAGCTTTTCTTTATAGAGATCTTGAAGAAGAAATTTATATGCTCCAGTTGGAAGGTTTTGAAGAAAAAGGAAAGCAGAACTTAGTCTGTAGGTTGAACAAATCTCTATACGGTCTAAAGCAGGCACCGAGGTGTTAGTATAAGAGATTTGATTCCTTCATCATGAGCCTTGGATACAACAGATTCAATGCAGACCCTTGTGCATATTTCAAGAGGTTTGGTAAAAGTAATTTCATTATCTTGTTGTTGTACATAGATGACATGTTGGTAGCAGGTCCAAACAAAGATCATATTAAAGAATTGAAGGCGCAGTTGGTTAGGGAATTTGAAATGAAGGACTTGGGTCCGGCAAACAAGATTCTCAGGATGCAAATTCACTAAGACAGAAACAATAGGAAGATTTGGCTTTCTCAGAAAAATTATTTAAAGAAGGTCTTGCGATGTTTCAATATGCAAGATTAAGCCAATTTCTACCCCACTTCCTATTAGTTTCAAGTTATCCTCCAGTATGAGTCCTAGCATTGAAGAAGGAAGGATGGAAATATCTCGAGTGCCGTATGCATCCATAGTGGGGAGTTTAATGTTCGCGATGATTTGTGCACGACCAGACATTGCACAGGTAGGAGTAGTAAGTCGGTACATGGTGAATCCTGGCAGAGAGCATTGGAATGCTATAAAGAGGATCTTAAGATATATTAGGGGAACCTCAGATGTTGCTTTATGTTATGGAGGATCAGACTTTATTATCAGAGGATATGTTGACTCAGATTATGCAAGTGATCGTGATAGAAGCAAATCCACCATAGGGTATGTGTTCAAACTTACTAACGGAGCCGTGAGATGGGTATCAAAATTGCAGTCAATTATGGCAACCTCAACAACAGAAGCAGAATATGTAGCAGCTACACAAGCTAGTAAGGAAGCAGTATGGTTGAAAATGATAATGGAGGAACTCGGGCACGAACAAGAGAACATTCCTCTGTTCTGTGACAGTTAGAGTGCCTTGCATCTCACGAGGAATACAACTTTTCATTCAAAGTCAAAGCACATACGAGTCTAGTACCATTTCATTTGTGAAAAAGTGGAAGAGGGCACTATGGATATTCAGAAAATTCATACTAAAGATAACCTGGCAGATTTTATGACAAAGGCAGTCAACATTGACAAGTTTATTTGATGTCGTTCCTCTAACGGCCTGACAAAAACATGAGAAGCATGGAAAAGCACGGAAGAAAGAATTGTGTGAAGATTTGATTAATCCTTAATCAAATCTTTAAGTGGGAGATTGTCAATATGTGAACAGCCACAAGAATTGACTAAGCAAATTCAAAACCTACCATTTTAGCAAATTCAAAGACGGTGCCTACCTCTTTAGCAAAATTTGAATTTTTGGTTAGCAATTCACATTACTAACTTATAATCCTCTGCCTATAAATAGGCAGAGGATGTTAAGAAGAAACGCATCCAATCCCTAGAGAAGAAATAAAATAGAGAGAGGGGTAGAAAAATATTAGAGAGTTGAGTGATTATTTTTTCCTATTATAAAGAGAGAATTTTTAGTGCTTTCTCCTTTATAAATAGAAAGGTTGTAACTCCTATTATTTTCTCATAGTGAAATTCTTCTATCCTTGCCCGTGGTTTTTACCCTGTAGGGGTTTTTCACGTAAAATCTGTGTGTTCTATTTTTCTACTATTCTTTATCTTTATTTTCTCAAATTATTAGTTGTGTTCTTGCTCTATCCGGTCCGATTTTCTCAACAGATACTCTTAACAACTTCTTTATCAAAATTGCTTCTAGAAAAAGCTGACCAGACACTTGTACTTGTCCAGTTCAATATCATTACATTTAGAACTATATAGAACATAACCAAGGGTTTGATCTTCAGGTTTGAGAATATGGCCTAGATGTGTTTTTATAAAGAAAATGGTATTAAATTTCCCAAAATCTGATAAACGAGCCACTTGGCCCTCAGCCGAAGCATACCTTGAGCCCCCGATATTAATTTTGAGCCTAAGCGTACCTTTAGGAGAAGTAATTTTGACATCTATTACAATATACTCAATAAGCTGCCTGCTAGTGAGGAGAGAGATTTTAAAGATATTGTTGTATTTGAGAAAATTTAAATGAAGGAAAATTCATGAATTTAATCTTACTATGTTGAGTAAAAAGGGGTGATTTTTCTTGACTAATCCTGATGCCCTCTTAAGTCGTATTTTTAAGGCTAGATTTTTTTTTTCTACTTCTGATGTTCAAACCCAAGTTATTTATGGTCTAGTATTTTAGCTGCTCAATATGTTGTGAGAAAAGGGGTTAGGTGGAGAATTGTTAATAAGTAATGCACCGGTAAAAAAAAAAGGGGTAATTTTACTTATTTTAAATTTCAAACCTTGGTGGCATATTGAATTAGATCAAGTAGATTATTTGTCTATAAAAAATTCTAGATCCGAAAGGTAGGACGTTAAAAGCAATATGAAGAAAACTTGCAGACCTAACCATGTGTTCATATATATTATTCTCAAATATAAGTATTCTTTTGGTGGTTCAAAAAATAAAGTATTCGTTAGGAAAATAATTCTAATTCATGACGAACAATACAAAATTAAGAAACAAGAGTGTTCTATAATAAGTTCACCTGATGGAGTTTTTCAGATGATATTTAAGCAGTAGCAGAGAAACAACAATAAGCAAAGAGACAAAAATCCTCTGCAGCTAAGAACAAGTATAAACTAGATTGCATTACCACCAGCAAACAAATACTTCAAGCTACATTTATTGCATTACAAAGTATAATAATCCAAGGTATTGGAATCCCATAATACCACATTACAACTAATAGTGCAAATGTAAAATACAACATCACAATATGCTTTTGACATGTAAAAAGTCATAATTAATACACACTGAAGATTAAGAAATTTTAATGTAAAATACAACATCACTATATATAGGCTTGCTTTACCAAATGCAATTCCCTCACAACCTCTCTTATTTCCATCCGATCTTTGGACACTTCCATTGAACATGAAACTCCAATTATAAGCACAGAAGCCAAGCAATCCTCCACCTTACATGATGTATTAT
This sequence comes from Bocquillonia castaneifolia, assembly GCA_948193215.1. Taxonomy (NCBI): domain Eukaryota; kingdom Viridiplantae; phylum Streptophyta; class Magnoliopsida; order Malpighiales; family Euphorbiaceae; genus Bocquillonia; species Bocquillonia castaneifolia. The sequence continues at coordinate 7,351 of CANYLF012187606.1, forward strand.
TTTCTTCTCCAAGAAAAAATGGATCCACAATTTCCATTACATGCTCTGCTATTGCCATTCTACAGTAGCTGTGAAGGTTCAGATCCCCCTGAAACATGTCATCGGTAAGCCTTCTTGTCGTAAATATTTCCAGCAAAAGTATCCCAAAGCTGTACACATCTCCTTCAGTTGACGATGTATTGCCCATTCCATATTCTGTATAAACATTCAAATTTCAGACAGAACAAATAATTAGTGATATTCTAACAAATAATGAAATCCTGAAGAACAGATTTACCTGGTGGAGCATATCCAATGGATCCCTTTATAATGACTGAACTAGATTGAGCTTTATTAGAAACCTTTAAAAGAATCTATGCAAGCCCAAAATCACCAACATGAACAACCATTGTCTTTGTCAAGAAGAACATTGCTCGGTTTGAGATCCCTATGAACAATTGTGGTTGGCAATGACAATGGAGATATTCAACTGCAGTAGCCCCATCAATAGCAATGTTTAGCCTCTGCTTAAGGTTTATAGAAGAATTTGAAACTTCTTTTAGATGTAACCATTCTTCTAAACTCCCTTTGGGCATAAACTCATTGATCATAGCTCTGAAATCATTGCGTTGATAATCTATACTAGAGCAGACGCTGATTATCTTCAAATGATTTCAGTGGCGGTGATTTCTTAGAGTTTGGCAATCAGAGATGAAGCTCTTTGAGGCTCCTTTATGCTTTTCAAAATTACATTTTACCATGGTCCTAAGCAATTGTGACAAAGTTCTATTAACCACTTCGGTTTGACCATCAGTTTGGGGGTGACATGTAGTAGAAAATAACAACTTAGCTCCCAACTTTCCCCATAAGCTCTTCCAAAAATAGCTTAAAAACTTAGTGTCCCTGTCACTAACAATAGTTCTAAACATACCATGTAAACGCACAATCTCCCTAAAGAACAATTCATCAATGTGTTGTGCATCATCGGTCTTCTTACATGCAATAAAATGTGACATCATTGAAAACCTATCAACAACAACAAAAATGCTATCATGCCCATGCCTAAACCTAGGTAAACCAAGCACAAAATCCATAGATATGTCAATCCAAAGAGAACTAGGCACGAGTAATGGCATATACAAACCATGAGGTTGTAATTTAGACTTAGTTTGTTTGCATAAAATACACCTTTCACAAAATCGAACTACATCCTTTTTTCATGTTAGGCCAATAAAAATGCTCATCCAATACATCTAAAGTCTTTTGAACACCAAAGTGTCCCATCAAACCACCCTCATGTGATTCTTTCACTAAAAGCTCACACATAGAATAATTAGGTATACACTATCATGACCCAAACCCGGGGTACATGACCGCCGCTAGGGAATGGGAAAGCTACAGGCTACCGGAACCCATAGCAAGCCTTTGATCCATAATACCAACAACTATAAATAGAATATACCAATCTTAATATATAAAACACTCCATAAAATATATAAATACCATTTCAAACTCAGTATAGTATAATATCCAGCATATCAAACTGGAATCTCACTCATCACACCACTCACAAAATATCAATAATATAATCATTATTACACAGCCTGATAATCATATAAAATAAATATCGACCAACGACATCTTAAACCAAATCCAAATCAAAGAGTTCTACTGCAGCTCTAGATGGAAAATCACACAAATACATAAAATAAAGCATATGTCAAGTTACCGGTGAAATAGGAATCTGGCATAAAATCTCAACGTACGATGTCTGAAAGCAATCCTGAAAAATATGGGTTGAGGGGAGCCAGACCTCACTGAGTAAGTCAATCGTATATTTATGAAATGCAACCTAAGTCGCACGCAACACACACACACACACACACACACACACACAACACTCCATTGAATGCAACATTCATAACAATCAAGGAGGAGGATTGAGGTAGAACACCTAGTAACCCTCTACCCCATAACCAAATTTGGTTCTCTTATTCCAATGTCGTTCTCTTAAACCATAAATTGTCTGGCGTCCGAGCACTACATCGAACAAGCCCCAGACTTTGCTATGTTGCTGTCCGAGCGCTACACTAAACAAGCCACAGCCATAGCAAAATATCAAACAAAAAAATAGATCGGCATCCGAGCACTACACCGAACAAGCCCCGATCTTTCCATCATAACCATAAACATACCTGTTAACACCTAATTTTTGACACAGGAATACGGAAGCGGCTCGGAGGCCAGTAATGATCATTCATGTTCTAAGTGGCATGAATTGAGTTGACATTACTTTTTAGAGATTATATTTGCTTCACTTTGAGTGTTTTCTAAGCTTGCATAGCACGTTTTTCTCCAAAATCCGGTTTTGAGCATAAATCAGATGGTTTTCATCTTAACTTTTTCTATAAGTATCCAAATGACTTGAAATTATACTGGTTGATAGTTGAGGCCATTCCACACATTTTCTCAATTTTAAAGTTTTGAAAATCGGGCGTTTGGAGGCCCAAAAGGGCCTAATGCCACTCTGAGGATTGGAATTGGGCCCAACGCCACTCTTCCCAGTGGAGTTGGGCCCAACACCACTCATATGACTGGCGTTGGGCTCAACGCCATAAGGAAACTGGCGTTGGGCCCCTAAAGCCAGTCAGTCATTTTCAGTTGTAAAAAGGTCCGTTTTCGGGTTATTTTGGCCCAGAAAGGCCCGTACGAGTCGTACACGTGTCCCAAAGCTCTGGAGGGCTATTTTTGTCCAAAAAATCCTTTGCTTTAGGCTCAAGTCATTGAATTTTAATGGGAAACTATTACGGCTATGAATACCGATCTAAAACTAGGTTTTAAGGGGAGGCAGACATTCCATATGAATTTTAGGGTTTAGTAATTCATACTAATGCTCTAAAACTCATTCAAAGCTATAGACACTTACTTTACATTGGTTTTTCATAAAACAAGCTAAAAATTCTTTGATTCTTGCATCAAAGAGGTGTTTTGGAGCTCTAATTCATTGAAGCTAAGTTCCAGTAGCCTTCAATCAATAAAAAGCAATACGGAAGTCACTCAAATCAGATCTGAGGGTTATCAAGCGCTTCCAGGTGATTTCTTAAGAGGTAAGTCATCATATTCCATTATTTTTTTTCTTTGTGTTTTTATTGTTTTCATGATTTGCTGGTCATGATTCATTGTTTTTATGATGTTTCCATGGCTATAATTTCTATTTGCATGTTTAAATAATGTTTTTTGCATGTTTCTTTTGTTTTTGCATCATTAAATGCCATGTTCATGCTTCATAAAGGTTAAAAATTGCATCTTTTTACATGTTTGCATGTTTATATGTTCAAATCTGAATTATTTCGTGTTATTAACGTGTTTTCTATGAATTAAAATTCTTTCTTTTCATATTTATTTTCATAAAAAATCATTTCTTTTGCATGATAATGGATTATTTTGCATAAAAATGACTTCTTTTGAGTTTTAGTGCATAAAGGTTGCACCTTTTTTGGTGTTTTGTATGAAGATTGTTTCCTTTGCATGATTCTTTATGTTTTATTTCAGATCTACTATATTTGATGTTATTCAAATGTTTTCCATTCATAAAAATCTATTCTTTCTTTTTTTTTTTGTAAAAATCATTCATTTTGCATAAAGGTTGCATCTTTTTGTGTAATGATGTTTTCTTTGCATGTTTTAATGATAAAGTTTGTTTCTTTGTATTTAAAATCATGTTGTTTTAATGTTTTATGCAAAAAGTTATCGTCTTTGTGGATTTTCATGCATAAAGCTTGTTTTTTGGCCTGCTAACATGCAAAGTTGTAGTCTTTTAATGTTATACTTGCAAAGTTTGCATCTTTATTGTGTTTTATGCATGCCTTAATTAGATCTAGGTTGTTTTTCCATGTTTCATGCATTTTTATGTGTTTTGATGCTTGATCCATGAGTTTCATCTCTGTATGTACGTTCTTGGGGCTTGGTAAACCCTGAAAATTGCATTTTCTGTCAAATCGTGCATGTTACATGTTCTCTGGTCACCAACGCCATAAGCAGGAGTGGCGTTGGGCCTAAAAGCCTGTGGGCAAGTGGCGTTGGGCCCAAACGCCAGCCTCCTGAATGGCATTGCCCTCTATTTGTTGTTCCTCTATGGCATTATGCTTGGAATGGTTGTGTACGTGTCTGTAAATGGATAAACAGTAGCTTTCACGTGGAATGCAGCGATGAGGTATGCTTTTGAACTTTCTTTGGTAATTATTTAGATGTGTTTATGCACGTAATTGGTTAATTAATGCTATTTGGTAATCACTTTAGGTCTAAAATGGTAGAAACCCTAGGTTTTGTTACTATGTTTATGTGTTATGTGTTCTTTATCACTTTTTGCATGTAAATTAACCCTATTTAATGGTTGGTAATCCTTAAAATTAAATCTTGTTTATTAATAGAAACTCACTATTACATGTATATATGTAAAAGGTAGGTTATAAATTGTTGTGTGTTTTATTGCTTTGTTAGAAGGAATGAAGGTTGGTATAATACTAGGAGTATTGGGTAAAGAATCACATCCGGGAATTGATAAGTCCGATCCTTAAATCTCCGGGGTCAATGCATCCTTCATATTCTTAAGAGGAATTAGGCTGTACACCTTGTAAGACATTCCCGATGCCGGTTTGGGTGGCGACTACCACTTCAGCCCCGCAGCTGAACACACAGTGCCACAGTTGCTAGTCATGGCTCAAGCTCTGAGGTAAAACCTCCTTATCTGCAGTTTGGCAACTCCACTGGGGACCTTTGACAGACAGACTTATGATTCAAGTGATTCTACCAATACTCTTTATATTATGCTAAACTCTAATTCCTTTGCATTTATTCTTGCATTAAAACACCCTACCTCACTAGTACCAGTGGTCAAGTCGCCTATGATTTACAAGAGTTCTTCATAGGAGGTGAAACTAGTGACTACCACTCATATATGGAATTATCCTACTATTGCTTACCATCTTTGTTATGGTTAATGAGTGATAGTTAATGGGAAATTCTGAGCTGAATGTCCTACCGTCACTTGAACCTTTTTTGAAAGAGGGGGATGATTAATGGGAATTCGCCTTCTATGGGAACCTTCTTTTAGTCGAACCTGACCAAAGCCATGTAATGACCGTACCAACTTCCTCTAAGACTTACCAAATGATTGCTTTATTATGTGATGCCATGAAGCCATTGATTTGACCTAGTCTAGTGTTATTGCCCTTGAATCAAACCTCTAATTACTACCTATGGGGGTGTCAAGTGTTAGTCTAATTGTACCTGACTAATACGGCCCTACAACATGGGATCAATTAGGATTTGAGAAGAGTGACCTTGACTACTACTTGTGTGCAAGGGATGTTGGTGCATTGGACTTGACTAATGCTAAAACGGCCCTGGAGCATTGGAAACGTTAAGGACTCGTTAAGAGCAAAGTCATGGGATAGGGGCATGAAAATGACTTATTGTTTGGTTTGTATGTGAGAGCTTCCTATGTGTGCAAACGTGCATACTACGTCGGCAATATCATCCCCTGTTGGTGCGATAGCCCGAACCAATTCCTAGGAATGTTGACTGGCCAAATGAATACGTGTGTGGGAGAAATAAGGTTGGAAGGTCTACCACTTGGTAGTATTTGTGTTTGACTAACGTTTGCTACTTGTGTCCCTATGTGTTACTTGCATTCATGCATGCATGCATACATGCATTCATGCATCTTTGCATGCACATGTCATAGCATGCTAACCCTTTATTTTGTAGCAATATAGATCCTCCTAGTACTCCTTGGACAAAAAAAGCCGGACGTCTTGTTCACAACACACGTCAACACACTCCAAAGACTCCAACTTCCTCAAACACCATGGCTAGACTGAGTGAAGATGCTTTGAAAACCTTGCAAGACATGATGGATAATGCCATCAAGAAGGCCTTGAAAGAAAGGGATGAAGAACGGGAATCTAGTAGTGATGATGAGAGTGAGAAAAATCCTGATACTAAGGCCTTTGAAGCTCTTACTAAGAATATGGATAAGCTCCAGGAAATGGTAAAGAGAAAGGATCAGGACTTTGACTTTGATAACTTGGGTCTCTATGGCATAACTGGACTCCCTCCTAAGTTCAGGATGCCTGATGTTACTAAGTTCAATGGGTCGGGTGATCCCAAGCTGTATTTGAAGTAATACATCACCATCATGTCAGCCACCACTCTCAATGCCGAGCAGAAATTGGGTTTGTTCCCTTTGACTTTGGAGGGTGTAGCTTCTAATTGGTATCATGCCTTGCCAACTAGTACTAAATCCGACTAAAAGACTCTTAATGAAGCTTTTAGGGGTCAGTTCTCCTACAATGCTACCCTGGAAGTTTCTTTGAGGGACTTAGAGAAGACTAAGCAAAAAGATGGTGAGACGTTCTCTGAATTCTGGATCATATGGAGAAACAAGGCTGCTTTGATGCCCAATAAGCCTTCAGAAAGGGACTAGGTCATAATTATTGCTAGAATGTGCATTCTACATGGGTTGAGAAGCTTCAATTGATGAATCCAAGGAATTTTGTAGAGCTATATGATGACGGTCTCCAAGTTAAAGAGATTGAGTCTGAGAAGAAGAAGACTACCAAGGCTAGCTCAAGTCATGCTCATACACAATCTACTAAGGTTGTGGAAGTCAATGCAGTCAAAACCAACCGTAAAGTTTCCAACTTCAATAAACCCTTGTCCAAAGTCTTCGAACAACTCAAAAGAGAAGGCTTGCTAAAACCTGAACTAGCCAGGAACCCACCAAACACTAGCTCACCATTATATAACCCAAATGCCTTTTGCCGCTTCCACCAGGTATAAGGCCATTCAACCGACAACTGTATTAAACTCAAACACTCCATTGAAGACCTCATGATGAAGGAAAAAGTCATGCACCCTGATTCTAAGAAACCAAGCACTAAAAATAACCCATTACCTACCTACAACAATGTTCCTCCACCAAACAGAATTGGCTGCATTGACTCAGGTGTGACTGAAGATGAAGTATAGGCCTCTTTCACTAATGAAGACTTGGATGAGATATGGGGTTCTATTAACTATGACTCGGCTGAAGAAGAGGAAGCTCTCAAGAAGGCGTGGGATTCCTTTCAAGATATGCATGATGTACCTGAACAAAAATAGGAGTATGTGGAGGATTTTTTGGGCCAACCTTCAGGCAAGTTTGACTTTAAAGTCTTGTACCCAAAGCATCCACCACCTGTAGTTCCTCTTGGTGAGCTTGAACCAACCTAGGGACCAGAATTTGACATCTATGACAAAGACATGCCATGGCCTAAGAATTGGGGTGAGCATGTGAAGGATTGGGACAGAGCTGATGCTTGGCAAAAGTTCCTAGACAAGGAAGACGTGCCAACTAGTATTGAGTAGGATATTCGTGCCTTATGTGATGAGATTGACAAGAAAATCCCATCCCCAAGAGATGAGGTTGATTCCTATGTGATTCAGACTAGGAAAGATGGGAAGATAAAGGATTGCTTTAAGTTTGATGCTTGGTATAGTTCAGATGAAGACGAACTTGAAATCGATAATGTGATGCAAATTATTGATACTAAACCCGCTTTGGTTACTAGAAGTAGGAGAGATTTTCAAAGGAAGGATTTGGGCAAGCAAAAGGAGGTTGACAAGGAACCTGAGAAAGGAATGATAGAGGAAGCTGCCTTGACTGATATTGTAACTGAGCAACTCAAGAAGACCAAGACTAATGCAAGCATATGGGACCTAATTGTCTCTTCTGAGTCTCATAGGTAGGCATTGGTTAAGGCTTTAACTTAGATACTAGTTCTTGAGACCACTACTCCAGATGAAGTAATAAGGTTCATGACTGAGAGGAAGGAAGGGGAGATAACGTTCTCTGATGAAGACTCACCTTTAGAAGGAAGGGATCACAACAAAGCCTTGTTTATTACAGCTGAAGTGAATGTGCAAAGAACTTCTTGTGTCATGGTTGATGAGGGTTCACCTATTAATGTCTGCCCGTCTAAGCTTCTTTCTAAGATGGGGATAGCTAGATAAGATATGAAGCCATCTGACTTAGTTATTCGGGCTTATAATGACTCTAAAAGGGCAGTTGAAGGCACATTTATTGCCAAAGTTAAAACTGGTCCTATTGTTTCAGAAGTTGAGTTCACTGTATTGGACATCCCTATGACATTTGCTGTCCTTCTTGGTCAACCTTGGTTCCATTCTTTGGGAGGGATACCATCCACAGTTCATCAAAAGAACTGACCATTTCGGCTGAACCTGTTACATCAGTCGCTGTGCTAAAGGCCACTCCCCAAGGGATCATTTCACCTATGGGCTTCTAGATCATGGGTATCTTTGATGAACCAGGAAACCTACGGTTAACCAAATGATGAAGAACATGGATTACCTACTTGCATTGGGGTTAGGAAAGAACCCATAGGGTGTCACACAGTTGCCTGACTTCAAGGTGCAAACAACTAAAGAGGGCTTGGGCTATAAAGGAGAGAAGATAGCTAAAGATGGCAAGACTCTTGAAGATTTCTTTGTTCCAGAAAGTGGCGCCATTTACCCAGGGAAGGCTGAACCTATGGATGTTGGGAAGATTCATGTGCCAGGTTTTGAGATCTTCAAAGACTTGCTGGATGTGCATGCTGTGGAGAAGATGCTACTTGAAGGGATCCAGGATGTGAAGATAGAAGAGCTAATCAACCCTAAGGATGTTGCTGTAATTTTTGAGTTAGATAAGTTCATAGAAAGCTCTTTAGTTGAGTTGTTTTATGAAACTGCTGAAACTGATGTAATAACGTCCGATTTGTTTGAGGACGATTCTATTTTTCTTTCGAAGGTCAATGATATGAACACCAATTTCGCTTACTTGTGTGATGTTTTACCCGATGGCACTGTGCATTGCATAGATCATACCATAAGCATTTTTGACATTAATTCTTTGTAAACACATTCTATTAATATTGGCACAAAAGAACAACCAAAGGAAATAACTCTTGCATTTGATATTACTACTAATAAGAGAGAAAAATTTGAGAAAATATTAAATAAAAGAAAAGGTGTATTTGCATGGACTTATGATGACATGCCAGGTATTGACAGGACGATCACCGAACATCGTATCCCTATAGATCCCACCAAAAAGCCAGTTAAGCAAAAGCTTCGAAGACTCAAACTAGAATGGGCCAAGCTAATTAAAAAGGAAGTTAAAAACCATATCAAGGCTAGATTCTTGGAAGTTGTCACTTACCCATAATGGTTAGCCAATATAGTCCCAATTGCCAAGAAGGATGGAAGAGTCGGGATGTGCGTAGACTACAGAGATTTGAATAAAGCATCGCCAAAGGATGATTTCCCCTACCTCATATTGATGTTCTGATTGATAGTGCAGCTACAAGCACCATGTATTCCTTTATGGATGGCTTCGTTGGCTACAACCAGATAATGATGGCACTATAGACAAGATCAAGACAGCCTTCATCACAAAGTGGAGTGTTTACTGCTACAAGGCCATGCCTTTTAGACTCAAGAATGTGGGGGCAACCTACCAAAGGATGGCCATAACTTTATTTCATGACATGATGCACAAGGAGATCGAAGTTTTTATGGATAACATGATGGTTAAGTCAGTAACTAGGGAAGATCATTTTGAAGCCTTAGACCGATTTTTGGCATGAGTTGAGAAGTACAACCTCAGGCTTAACCCAAAGAAATGTATTTTCGGAGTAACTTCCGGAAAGCTCTTAGGACACATTGTGAGTCAGAAAGGGATTGAGGTGGATCCAGACAAGGTAAAAGCCATTCAAGAGATGCCAG
>CANYLF012188144.1:0-11458 GCA_948193215.1 Bocquillonia castaneifolia
AATATTGGGTTACTAAGTTTGATATATTTATTTGTTTCAGCTGAATTCAAACTTCATAAAACTTCAAGGCAAGGATGGAAATCTGAGTAATTCTGAGATAGCAGCAGCAGAGATGAAAAGGTCAGAACTTGTAGTTGTGAAAGAGAATTTAGACAAATCTCTGGCTTCTAATTACCAAATAAAATCACAGATGCAAAAGCAACTTCAAAGTATATCTTGACAATGCAAAATGAAGAAAAAAAAAAGGTGAAACCATCTCAGTTTACAAGTAAATATGTAATGTAGTGGAGAGAATTGTATTGGGGGAAATGAATTGCTGATGCTACAGCTAGAGCATTTAGTAGCATCATTGTAAAATGTTCTTAGATTTATTTTTTTACTTTTCATAAAGGTAGCTTCGGATGATTCAGGTGAGGTCTCTGAATAACAATTTACTACTAGTGCTGCCCCTTCAGATTCAGGTGAGGTCTCTGAATAACAATTTACTACTAGTTCTTAGTATTGTCTCTTGTTCTGATAAATATATATAGTATACACTTGAAGAACTGCCTGAGAAATATTACTACTAGTGCTGCCCCTTCAGATCAGTTCAGCTGATGAGGAACTAGAAGGGAATTTTGAAATTAGTTGTTGGGTAAACAGTAAATACACTGGAGACTGAAATTCATATTATGGGCCTCAAATGAAGTCCAATCCAATAATACTCACTCCAGAACCTTCTTTGTGAAAAATACTACTTAGTAAAATTTTGCTTTGCTTTATTGAAATCCCCGATTTGCCCTTTGTTGTTCCATAACCAGAGGAGAGGAGGTTCCAGTATTTTCCACACAGTATACAGTTTTCCAAATTTCATTCTCATATTTAAAAACTAAAACCTATTTCTCTCCAATCATAACTCCGCCACTCATTATCTTACAATACAACATTCATAAAAGCAGAAGAAATGGCAGAGGAATATGCTTTAGATTTGGAGGAACTCAAGCAGTTGAAGAGCATAGCAAAAAGACCTAGAGTTGTCTCCCTCATTTCAACTGAGATAACCAACTTGGAAAAGGTAATAAACTACAACGTCCCTTTTGCATGGTGATATTCATATTCTATTTGGTCTTTTTCTAATTTTTTGTCGTTAAAAAAATCGAACTTTAATACTAATAATACTAGGTTTTTAGTACTTTTGAATTGGGTTTCGTTGAAGAAGAATGCCTCAACATTTCAAAGGGTCCCTGTTGCAAGTATTACTGTTTGGGACTGTCGTGAAAAGAATCGAACTTTGATAGGTTTTATTACATTAGAATTGGGTTTCGCTGAAGAAGAATGTATCAGCATTTGAAAGGGGTCACTGTTGCAAATGAAAAGCATAGATTAGTCATGCTTGTGAAGGCCTGAGTTTTATTTTATTTAATTATATATTCATTTTTTTTTAGTGTGAATTGAATCGAACAGAAAACTGATGCCTGGTTTTGGAAGCAGATGTTATCTTCAATAGATTAGTGTTCTCTAGGACAATGAGGTTTCTTGGAGTGCTCAAATTTGATGTGTGACTGTGACTGTGACTGTGAGGACTGATTTCTTCTTTTAATGTGCAGTTGTCAAGGGAGTCTGTATCAGCGCCCGCTGCTGCTCCAACTCCTATTGCAACCGTTAAGGTGCCTTCTACGCCTGCACTCAATTATGTTGCCCTTGGATCTTTCAGCTGGGATCAGGACAATGACAAAGTCAAGGTATATATATATAGATTAATGAGAAAAAAAAAATTGCTCATGTATTTTTGGCATTATCATTACATGATCCGATCTTGGTCCCCTTGTACAGATATATGTCTCTCTAGAGGGTGTTGAGCAGGAAAAAATTGAGACCGATATCAAACCAATGTCATTTGATATCAAATTTCATGATGTCCAAGGAAAGAACTACCGATGTGCCATACCAAAATTGAATAAGGAGATTGTACCAGAGAAATGTAAAGTGGTAGTTAAGCCTAATAGGGTTATCATCACTCTGCTTAAAGCTTCAAAGGGCAACTGGTTAGACTTGCACTTCAAGGAAGATAAGGTAATAATTTCACTGAATTGTGAACTTTTGATGATGTTTGCATTATTAAACTGTTGATTAATTATTGGTTTTGTTCCTTTGTATGACAGCTGAAGCCAAATCTGGATAAGGAGAGAGATCCCATGGCTGGAATTATGGATCTCATGAAGGTATGTAAAGTTTTCTTTGCTTTATAGTTGCACCAGCACACATTTTTATTTGCATTTTGTGCTTATGTGCAAGGGAACAAATAATTCTATTTCCATCTGAAGCTTCACATTGCAAAATACTGCTCCACTATCAGTGCTGACATATGGAATATTATATGTTTATTTGCAGAATATGTATGAGGAAGGGGATGAGGAGATGAAACGAACAATAGCAAAAGCATGGACTGATGCAAGATCGGGCAAAACTGCTGATCCTTTGAAAGGATATCGTTGAACCAAGCTACAATTCATTGTAGTTTTTGGAGATCATTTTGGTAGATGTCACTATTCTCATGGTTTTTGGCTACTTTGTTTGGAAATAGGTCATTTCAGGTTTTGCATTGTAGAAAGTATTTCCTGTTTGACTACTTATCTCATAAAATGTTATGGATTTAACTTTCATATCTTATAGCAGATGATGATTTGCGAATGTTTGGTCTACTATATGCTTTTGTATATGTTTATTATGCTGTACACTTTTTGCATATTACTTTGGTAGGTGACACAGACATGTCACCAAAATGCCCTTTATTAGAGAAAGCTATTGTTCAATAAATTATCTTTCACAATCCCTGTCAAAACCGGAATGAATTTCCACATCCACATGTTAATTTACTGTTTTCGCCGATGTCTGGTGGCCAAACTGCCTTGTAAAGATTTTTCTTTCTCCTCATCATCTCCAACTTCTATGATGCAAACTTTCTGGTAAACATTGAAGGCTGGAAAATGGAAAATGACAGTAATGGACTCTGCATGTGAACAGAACTCAATGTCTTGTAGAAGCGGATAGAAATGATACTTTCCACTGATAAACAATTCCACAATAAATTAGCTAATCAGCTGAATAAAACATCACCACCCTCGTGCCAGGGCTGTGTTAACGGCTAAACAACACATGGATAAAGAAAACTGTGTTCTGCCTATGCATGATACTTAAGACCTTGAAAGTTACAGATGCTGGAGCATGCTTGAGATCAAAGCAGGAAAAATAGCTAGAGGATTCCTCGCCCACTGCTCTAGACTCGTTATGGTGGGAAAAATTATAATCAACAATGTTATCTGACGAAATGATAAAACTTGGAGACATCACAACATAACTCAGTGGCTTCATTGGAGAATTTGGCTACCATAATCAGAGTTGAACTTCTCATAACGGTGGGCATGGAGATGTGCTGACGGCCTAGTGTTCCTCAGAGCTGTCTCTATGTCATCTGGTGTGATCGGCCCGACTTTTGGCAACTCTGAAGGTTAACAATTTGATATTCAGTTATGAAAATGATAGAATCAAGTCCAATTAGATAGGTGCAAGCATTGAGAAGAAACAAACATATGTTCTCTATGGTCTCTGTCAAAAAAATTAATAATAGCAGTGGCTGTGCAAAGAGTGCCATATAAAGCAATGAGCATGAAAATATTTGATTAAGTCACTCTTTCTGTATTACTGCGTGCTTCTTTTCCTTAATGCAATGAGCAAGAGAAATCTTCCAGTTTGGTGGTGTTCTTTTTCTTGTCATTTCCCATTTTCCTGATCTACCTTTGTTAGATAGAAGCTAGGAAGAAAAGGAGAGAAAAACTGGGAGACAATTGTGTAACTTGCCTCCATTTAGTAAATGCATTTATCTTACATAAGAATTTAATAAGTCTGAAAATTGCTTACCATCTTCAGGCACTATATCCTCTCTCTCTTCAAGATGAGCCATCAGCCGTCTTAGTGGCTGCATAGCAGCTTCTTTGCATAGTAATCGGATATCTGAACCTGAATAACCTTCTGTCCGTTCGACTAATACATCATAAGGAAGCTCTTCCTCATCAGGCTGTTGTGGCAGGAGTTCCTCAAACATACCTCTTCTTGCTTCTGCTTCTGGAAGAGGAACGAGAATCTTAAGTATAGTTAAAGGAGAACCATCCACCTACTCAACCGGAATAATTTTGGTTTCATAATTTGCCAAATTGAGGCAGTGCCAACAGGCAAAACACGCATGAAGTGGATGATTAACAGAGAACAAACAAGAAACAAAAGAACAGACACCAAAGTTTAATTTAGGGAGCTCCAAAGAGTTTCTTCTCCTTTCCAATTTTATAAGTAATAGAAACTAAACAGAACCCAAAAGTTGAAAATCCCAATAGAGAAAGATGCACCTTATAAATTATTTGATATCAAGAATTATGGGCTAAACTAAATGTATCCATGATAAAAGAATTTTGTCCTCCCATTTCAATAGACAACTGTTAATGTATAATGCCGCAAAAACTAAAGTATGGCTGCGCCAACATAAAACACTAGTGTGACTACACCACCAACTCTATGCACCCATGATGGCTTCAATTAGTGCCTCATACAAGTGGCGGAACCAGAAAATTTGACAAGGGGGGCTGAGGAGCAAAGGGAGAGGAAAAACCATGGATGCAGGTCTACCTAAGGGAGTGGAGGGACTGCCTAGGAGGGCTGAACGGCCATCTGACAAGAGCTGCCCGGACTGAGAGACTACCTCTCTCAAGGGTACCCCGACTGGCAGGAGATGCTGGACCCCACCCAAGCAACCCCTGTGCTTCTGCCCCTGGTTCACACTAATTTATGGAACATGCAATCCATCAAAAAGAAAAGGATGAAAAAATGAATCTAATTGTTTATGCTCTTTTGCATTGTAATAATTAGAAAAAGAATATATCAAAAGGATACTCTCTTCTCTAAACGCCTGAGCATGGCTGCATCCAACTCCCAGGGGAGGTTTGTTGCTGCCAAAACAAAGACAAGCTCTTCTGTCCGTGTCAAACCATCCATCTGCAATCTAATCCGAGCAATTAATTTTTGAAAAATAAACTAGAATAAAAAATGAATTCATTTTCAAATGCATATATAGAGAGAGTGGACTCCTAACAGAGATTTTATGCCAATCATTTATTAAACAAATGTATAATTTCAACAGATGCCTGCAAGTCTACATGAAGAAAATTGATAGTGTTTCTCTTGGGCCCTGCATAATAACCATTTGATTGATCCAAGCTTCTAAGTGAAAAAAGGGGGGGAAAAACTCAGAGACCCAAGCATGAAGCACCAATGAATGTATGCGGAGTGTGCATATACACAAAATAAACAAGCAAGCAGACAACAGCCACAAACACTTATGAGAAACACACGTCACCTGTATGAGTAGTTCAGTCTTCAAACGTCTACTTGCTTCATGCTCACTGCGACCTTCTCCCCCCCGCTGACTAATAATTGCATCAATTTCATCAATAAATATAGTTGATGGTGCATGGTGCCTAGCAAGCTCAAATAACACCTTAATTAACTTCTCTGAGTCACCTGCAGATAGCCAAAAGAGAAGAAAAGGTCTATAAGCACCGGGGACATCTATAATTCATATGAACTGAAAACTGTCAGAAAAAAGAAAAAAAAGATGATAGACATCGTGTGACAAACTTATCTATCATCCATCAATATTGAAATACATTGCAGAAACTAGGCATTTGCTGATCTTTAAGATGCTCTTAAAATCCCATACACATTGAAGGGAAAAATATATCTTAAAGATGCAAGTAAAGTGTCAGCAGTGATTATGAGATGAAAATAGCTTAAATAAGCTTTTTCAGGTTCATCTAACATCTTATACTCAAAAACCATGCTAGACGGTGCATCAACATCCAGCCATGTTATCAATTATCACCAGGAATTGACACCCCTTTAGTAATCTTCATCCAAAAACCAAAATGATCTTTGTAAGGCCCAAAAATCACACAGAGGACAGGACTACACCAGCTTTGTTGAAACTAATAGACGTTCTTAAATGCCACTGAATATGATGTCCCTAGAGTTACTTTTCTTCTTTAAGACAGGTCAACAAGAATTTGAATGCATATCTTTTGTTTCATTACCCCCCCACCCACTTTTAAGAGGACTTATAACAATGTCTATACATAAATAAAGATGGACAGAAACAACAAATTGCTTGGCATCAAGAAGTTTCCAGCCGATAACATACCACGCCACTTGCTAACAACAGAAGATGCTGAAATATTGAAAAATGTGGTTTTGCACTCTGTAGCAACAGCCTTGGCAAGCATTGTCTGAAACATCAAAAGAGCAAGTTATAAAGCAATTGTGATATTACCAGAAAGAAAATTTAGCTGAAGCAGCAGCATGATAACAAAAACCCAGAATTCTTTTCCACCATCATCGGAGGAACTATTTTAGTTAAATATAAAACATGAAGTTATGTAATTGGAAAAATAGCAGTTTTGTAATTTTTCTAGTTACAAAAATGGAAGGAAGAAGCATTTTAGCACGTTGACGATAAATGCTGACATAGACAGTATGTCAGAACATACGATGGAAAGACCAAATATTCATCTCAGATGGTATAGTATGGATGACTTCCCTTAGCCAATGAGATTTGAAATAAAAGAACCTAACAACACAACTAAAAACATATGAGATTTCAAATACCTTTCCTGTACCAGGGGGCCCAAAAAGAAGAATGCCTTTCCATGGTGATAGAAGACCAGTAAAATACCTAGAAGTGGGGAAAAATCAGTTTGATTGAGACAATCGCAATCAATCCCTGAAGCAAACAACAGTTAACAATAATGACAGAATAATTTCCCATGCAAGGGAACAATATCTAATACCATATTGGATCAAATGCAGGGAACTAGAGTGGAATCCAGGATTCTACAAAGACCACTAAAAGATCAAAATTATATCCCTTGTGCCAGGTAAGGAGAAATTTAAATTTCACTACCACATTCAAGAGTGTTTGGGACAACTATCTTCTACAGTAGCTCAGACATCACATCCTACTTAATGTTTTCCAAAAAGGGAAGGGAGAGAAGAAAGTCTTATTGAATTAAATATCTATAAAGATGGTTAGCTCTTTGACAGGAAAAGGAAACATTTGAAGAGTTTTCCTCCAGATTCATTTGACCACCTCCTCGGTAAAGAAAGACGGTGGCTAAATTTTTCTCATCTCCACCTATACCACTCACATTGCTGCAGCACAAGCGATTACTGAATAAAATTCCAGTTCTCATCTGATACTTGATTATTAATCAGTTAAAAGCACACAACCCATTTAATGCAATGAAGTACAGTTAATATATAGAGGCATCAAACATATGTGCATGTTATCCCCAGGAGGAGATGGCTGCGTAACTTTATACATCATCCAAATTGGCAACTATCCACAAAGTTACAATGCTTACTTCGGAAAAACAATTTATCATATAAATATTGTGCTTGATTAATTTCAGCACAAACAAGCCTTACTTGGGATATTTTATTGGCATAACGACTGCTTCTTTTAGTAACTTTTTGGCGTTCTCTAACCCTTTAATGCTTTCCCACTTGACGTCAGGGTTACCACGGACAATATCCCTACACAACAGGCATTGTACCAAATTACAATCATATAGAAGCTGTAAAGCTTCAAAGATAGAACATAAAAGGTAATACTGACTGCAATCTGACGCAAATCTTGCAAGAGATAGTAATTACCTGCACAAGCCCTCTGCTAAAGCGCGAGTTTCAGCAGAATCAAAGGCAGGGAGTAAAGACTTCTGCCTGGAATAGGAGGCGCAAAACTAAACTAATGAGCACTTCAGATGCAAAAATCAAAATCATCATTTACAGATAGTTATAAACATTGATTGAGGAAAGTATATCAAATCACACTCTCAAAAAGCAAATGATATAACAGAATCATACGGCCTGTGATCAATTCCATTCGTCAAAGCTCCATTGGAGTGATTCGAGCTCCTATCCTGAAACAACAGACAAATCATGCTCATCAGCCTTCATAAAACCCCAAAACAAACAATAACAATAACAATAACAATAATAGTAGCATTTTACTTGATTTCTGTACTGCTCGTAAATGGCCATATCAGATGTGTTATTCACATAGCCATTTCCATTAGAAGTATTAGCAGCAGGAGTAGTAGTAGAATTTCCATTTCCATTAGCCGTAGCCATCTGTCCGACGCCGTTTTGAATAGTGTCTGCCTTCTTTCTCCCAAACTTGGAATCATAAAATAATTTAAAATCCTAAAAACGCGAATTAGTATCATCTAAAACGACATGCATGCTAATTTAAAATAAAAAAGAAGAAGAAGAAGAAGAAGAAGAAAAGAAAACAGAAAATAATAATCTAAATTTACTAATCAGTGTACCTGAAAGGACCAGCGAGTAATCGAAGGTTCATCAGCCATTGTTAATGAAACAGAGATCTCTCTCTAACACACACAAACACTCCGATAGAGAGAAACTCTCTGTTTCCCCTCTAATGATGTAGATGTCTGGCTTCAATTAGATTTGGATTGTTTTCATTTAATTTATTGAGGGTCCCTTTTGTGTTACAGGGAAGAGTGAAGAAGCATGTGCTTTGTCAAATTAGGAAATTAAATTTTTTTCCTTTTTTTTTTATAATAATTGAATGTCCAACGGCAACAACAAAAAGATTCCGCTGTACTTATAAAAGATTTTTTTTTCCTTCCTTCCCTTGTGGACCTTTTTTTTTTTAACATCCTTGTGGACTTTATTTATCAGCATCACAAGGTGTCATTACTATTTTTAAATTAACAGAACTTAAAACGTGTGTGTGTATGTGTTTGGGGAGGGGGGGCCGTGCAAAAGGGAGGGGGAATTGGGCCTGTCCAAAAACCAAACTGGATTGAAGAACTGAATCAGTCAATTTCAGTCTGATTCGGTTTTTATTTTTTAAGATTTTTTTAAATTTTGATACGTTTGGTTTGAATCTTAGTTTAAAAATCAAATTGTTAAATTCACCAAACCGAACTGAATTTATCTTTGGTTTCTACACATTTCTGTTCGGTTCAATTTTGAAAATAAAAAAAATTCAATTCGATTCAAGTTGGTTTTAACCGAATGCAGGGGTTAGGGGTAGGGTTGTGCAAAAGTCAAATCGAATCAAAAAACCAAATAGACCAATTTCGATATGGTTTAGGTTTGAATATTGGATCAAAAACTGAACCGGGATAAGAAACCAATTTGAATCATTAAATTCACCAAACCGAACTGAATTGATCTTGTTCAGTTTTGCTCGTATACATTTCAGTTTGGTTCGATACTAAAATAAAAAAAAAAATTGATTTGATTTGGTTTAATTGAATGCACACCCTGATCAGGGGTAGATTAATCTTTTCTTACCATTCTGTGATTCACTGTTATTAATCTTTTCTTACTCTTCTGTGATTCACTATTTCCTCATTATTTATTGTTTTAATTACTTTACTTTAATTATTTTCTTTAAATTATTATGGTATATTGAACTATAAAATTCTCTTCTTATTTATAATTATATGATTCAGGAATTTAATTTTTAAATTCTAGTGAAACTTCCGTTCTGATTAATTTAGATATTGAGTGATTAATTTTTTTCGTATTTAATTTATAGTGCATTAATGTTTGTCATTTGTATATAATTACATTAGTTCTATAATATTAATATACTTCTATTATATCTGAATCATTGTATTATATTTCATTGATAAAACAAAATTTAAATAGCAAAATAAACTCCCCCTCAAAAAAATAGCAAAATAAATTGAAGTATTTATTTAATAATCTAGTTTTTAGAAACTTATTGTTATTATTATGAATATTATAGTTACTGTGAAAAACAAAAATATGAGGTTTTTGTTCTTATCTTTCTTTATTTTTAAATACAGTATAAAATAAATTAGTGACTCAGAACATTATATATTTTTCACTCAAGCATTCAACTGATCATACACTCCACTCAAAAAATTCATTTAATTTAACATTTTTTTATGTCCTAAAAAACATGCTAAATTTCAATATTTGTCACCTAGTAATTTTTCTTATACGTCATTATTGATGAATTTATGAAAATTTAAATATTTTTTTTATTTCAATGAAAGATAAAAATGAAAAAGCATAAAAAATTATAATTTTTTTTTCTAATGTTTATAAAATCGTCAAATTTAACAATTTATTATGAAATGATCATATTTCTTACTGGAACCTCAAATCTATTATTAATTAGAAAAAGGTGGCCATCAACACTAAAAATGATTTACAGCATATATAGAGATGGCAACGGATACAGAGCTATGGAACTCTGCATCTCCCATTCCCACACATTATATTTCCAGTTTTACCTCTTTCTGTATCGAAGAATTTAAATTTTTTACTGTTTGTATATTTCGGGAATTGAAAATTTATTTCTCATTATCAATCTGATGATTGCATGTTAAATATTTTATTTATTTACTTAAGATATTTAATTAACTTACCAAAAAAAAGATATTTAATTAAAAATAATAAATAAAATGTGAAAAGAATGTAAATTTATAAAAAAAATCAAGAACCCAAAAGAAACACATAATAAGGTAAAATATAAAATAAATATAAAATTTAGAATACAATAAGTTTGTAAAATAATAACATAAATATTCATGTATAAAAAAATGATAAAAAAAAAGTTATATATAATCAAGGATCTGTCATTTTCACTTTTATAAGTTAAATTAAAAATAAAAATTTGTCCTTTTCATTTCCATCTCTAGTAAAAATCAAGTAATTAGCAGTCGATTTAGAGTTTCCGCTTCAGATCCCCGCCGGGTTTTTTTTTACATCCCACCGATCTGACAAGTTAGACGATTGGAAGTTGAATAAAATAGCGTATAAACACATGTTGTTTTAATGTCTGATGTTTGACAAGTGTGATGAGCACAAAAATAAAGGTGTAAACCAGTTTAACCACCTTACCCAGCAACATCATAGTACACCACCCACATTGAAAGTCGTCAGCCCGAAGAACTGACTTATAATCAAGCAATTAAATTATGAGTTTGGATTACTTTAAAAAAGTATACCAAAAGTTCTGTTATAAATTCTAGCCGTAAGTAAAAATTGGATGCTTAAATTTGATTGAACTGATAATTAAAATGCATAGCTGCGATAGAAATTTGATTGAACTGATGATTAAAATGCATAGCTGAGATAAAAAAAAAAAAAAATTCATTGAACACGGGAAAATAGTATTATTATTATTTTGAATTGTATACGTGAAGCTGAAAATTCAAAGATGTATGTTTGAATCAAAATACAACTAAAAAAGAAAAATTGAAAGTTTAAAACTAGCTAATTGCTTGAGAATAATTTTTTTAAAAAATTTGATTGACCGATAGATTTTTATTGTTGATTTGGGAATTGATGTTGGTTGTCTCTCTTGATT
>CANYLF012188443.1:0-11025 GCA_948193215.1 Bocquillonia castaneifolia
GGATACTCCTCAATTAATCAAATATTACCATTTACCACCTCCAACTTTTATTTCTTTCAATTACACCCTTACTACTCATAATCACCAATGAATCAACCTCAATTAACAAAATCAACATACTAATGATTTTAATTAACCACTAATGCATGTAATTAAATTTGGGGATGTGACAGTTATGACCAAAACTGTTTGAAAATTGCCCGATTAGGTTTAAAACAAGGTAGTTTTGGCTCAAAATGGGATTTTCGAGTTTCAAAACATTTTTGAAAAAATGAGTGATTAGCAAGAAGCCAACATCATTCAAATCATGCTAATTAAAGCACAAGCTATCATCATTGGGCCTTCGAGCCACATCCACATTCCTGCATCCAAAAATTAGGTGTCTACAGTAGGGACAAAAAACTCTTTGAAGCTTTGCATGTTTTTACATTAAAAGGCTGGTTTTGAAGCATCTAATCCATTGATGCAACATTCTTACAACTCTAATTCATTAAAAAGCATTCAAGAAGGCACTCAATAGAGATCTAAGGGTTCTCAAGCGCTTCTAGACCCGTTTTCTTGTGAGGTAAGTTTCTTGTTTTTGTTATTTTTGCTATGTTTTTCATGATTTGCATGCCATAATATAATGTTTTTATGTGTTTTGTTGCTGTAATTTTCTGTTTTGCATGTTTAAATGATCTTTATGCATGCTTTTTTGGTTTAAATGACATTAAATGCCATGTACATGCATTATGAATGTTTAAAATCACTTTATTTGCATATTTTGATGTGTTTTATTTTAGATTTGAATCATTCAATGCCACGAACATGTTTTGAATGCATTAAAATCGTATCTTTTCATGCTTTGATACATGAATTTGTCATCTTTATATATTTTAATGAATAAAGTTCATTTCCTTTGCATATTAACATGTAAAGTTGTATTCTTTTGATGTTTTGTATGCAAAGTTTGCATCTTTTTTGTGTTTAAATGCATGTCATGATTAGATCTAGGATGTTTTGCCATGATTCATGCATTACAACATGTTTCAGTGAATGTTTTACGTGTATTCATCCATTTATTTTTGCTTTTTTATTTGTATTATGGCAACCAACGCCACTACCAAGAGTGGCGTTGGGTACCAACACCTGTATGTAAGTGGCGTTGCACCCAAATGCCAGTCCCACGAGTGGCGTTGGTCCCTGTTTTGCTTTTGGAAGTGTTGTTGGGCTTTAAATGATAGTATACGGGCTTGTAAATGAATGTATAGTAGCTTTCACGTGGAATGTAACGACGAGGTAAGCTTCTAAAACTTCATTGGAAATTATTTAGATGTTTTAATGCATGAAATTGGTTATTAATGCTTATTTGGTAATTGTTTTAGGTATAAAATGGTACAAACCCTAAGTTGTATTGATGTGTTGCTGTGTTGTTGTGTTTATTGTCACTTATGCATGTTAATTGACCTTAATTAATGGTTGGTAATTATCAAATTAACTCTTGTTTAATTATTAGAAACTTACCTTTGCATGCATGTATATAAAAAATAGGTGATAATTGTTGTATGTTATTATTGCTTATTAGAAGGAGTGAAGGTTGGCATAATACTAAGAGTATTTTATAAAGAATCATACCCTGAGAATTGATAAGTTTGATCCTATAATCTCTGGGGTCAATGCACCTTTCATATTCTTAAGAGGAATCGAGGTATACAACTTGTAAGACATTCGCGATGCCAGTTCGAGTGGCTACTACCACTTCAGCCTAGCAGCTGAACACACGGTGCCGTAGTTGCTAATCATGGCTCAGGCTCTAAGGCAACCCCCCTTTGTCTGCAGTTTGGTAACTCCATTGTGGACCCTTGTCAAACAGACTTATAATTCAAGTGATTACCAATACTCTTTTTATTATGCTAAACTCTAGTTTCTTTACATTCATGTTTGCATCAAAGCACCCTACCTCGTAGAACCATTAGTCAAGTTGCCTATGATTTACAAGAGTTCTTCATAGGAGGCGGAATC
The DNA here is from genome assembly GCA_948193215.1 of Bocquillonia castaneifolia. NCBI lineage: Eukaryota > Viridiplantae > Streptophyta > Magnoliopsida > Malpighiales > Euphorbiaceae > Bocquillonia > Bocquillonia castaneifolia. The sequence goes on from CANYLF012188443.1 coordinate 2,002, forward strand.
AGTGACAACCACTCATAGTCTCTGAATTGTCCTACTATTTCTTATCATCTTAGTTATGGTTAATGAGTGATAGTTAATAGGAAATTCAACGCTGAATGTCCTACCATCGCTTGAAACTTTTTTGAAAGAAGGAGATGATTAATGGGAGTTCAATTTCTATGGGAACCTTTTTTAGATAAACTGACTTAAGCCATGTAAGGACCGTAGCAACTTCCTCTAGGACTTACCAAATGATTGCTTTGTTAGGTGATGCCATGAAGTTGTTTTGACATGGTCTAATGTTATTGCCCTTAAATCAAATCTCTGATTGCTACCTATAGGGGTGTCGAGTATTAGTCTAAGTGTTCTTGACTAATACGGCCCTACGGCATGAGATCAGTTAAGATTTGAGAAGAGTGACCTTGACTACTACTTGTGTTGAAGGGATGTTGGTGAGTTGGTCTAATTGTACCTAACTAATGCTAAAACAACCCTGGAGCATATGAAACATTAAGGACTCATCGAGAGCAAAGACAGGGGATAGGGACTTAACAATTACGTAGTGTGTGGTGTGTATGTTGAGAGCCTTTTTTTGTGCAAACATGCATACTACGTTGGCAATAGCATCCCCCATTAATGCGATGGCTCAGACCAATTCCTAGGAATGTTGACTTGCCAAACAAATGCGTGTGTGGAAGAAATAAGGCTGGAAGGTCTACCACTTGGTAGTATGTGTGTTTGACTAATGTGTGCTACTTGTGTCCCCTTGTGATGCTTGCATTCACGCATCCTTGCATACTCATGTCATAGCATGCTAACCCTTTGTTTTGCAGTAACATGAATCCTCCCAAGAACACCTTAAATGACATGCACTTTTAAGCAATTCAGAATTTAATCCAAACTGAGGTTCGAAAGGCCGTGCAAGAGGAAAAACAACAGGGAAACATGTTGGTCACACCATTGCTTGGGAAACCATTACCTCTAGATTTTGAGATGCCTATGATGGAGAAATTTGATGGCTCCACCTCCCAAGACTCCACCACATATAGATTGACATCATGCTACGGGCAATAATCTTATGGCCTGCCCAAATAGTCAAAGCATTTCCACTAACCTTGGAAAGGGGTGGCTATGGTATGGTATTAAACACTATCATTCAGAATCAAGAACAACATAGAGCTCCTTTAGGCCGCCTTCAAGGAGCACTTCCTACAGAAGACAGGTGAAATGGTCCCACTAGTGTCACAAACTACTCCTATCATTGACTTGTCTAAATCCCTGTCAGAGAATTTCAGCTACTTGTATGAGAAGAGGCTTATCATCCAAAAAATGGGAGGTCCTACTGTGATAACACCACAATGGGGTCCCAACGACTGGAAATACTACAAATACTATGCATGCTTAGGGCAAGATGCTAACCACTATGGCTTGTTAAAGGAAACCATGTACACCATTATCACCAGGGATGGCTTAGAGGAGAGAGAGCCAGGGAAATTCTATCGGCCAAATACCCCTAAGATGAAACCCATTCCCAAGTTTGACCTACTTCAAGGAAGCGTGAGGGGTTCTGCTCTGGATCTGTTTGATAAGAAGATCACTAAAGGGCAGCTTCATTTGGGAAAACATATCAGGCCTCTTCCTGACATGGATACTCCTTACTATCAATATCTCCACTGTAATGGACATTATTTGGAGGAATGCATATCCTTCGTACATGAGTTTCAAAAGCTGGTCCATAAAGGAATCATCATTGCTGTAGGAGAATGAATGTGGGGGTTCGCCAATGAATGGACCATGATAGATGAAGTCCAACCACCTCCAAGAGACCCGGGAAGGCTAGCATCTACAAAAGATGAAAATTGGTGGATAAGGGATTACTTGATTCGACACCACCTTAATGAAATGCCTGCACTAATCGAGTTTGTGGAAGAGCAACGAGAAAAGGAGCTTGATAAGAAGCAGTCATAAGATATGAAAATTTGAAGCATCACTAAGGACCAAAGGCTAAATAAGCAGTAGATTTAGGAAGCTTTCTTTCACTTGATTATCTTTGTTATTCAAACTTTTATTTTGTCATGTTCTGGTTGGTTTTAATAATATAATAAAAGCCCTTATTTCTATCTGTCGATTCTATTTTTCTTTCTAAGGTCAATGATATGAATGCCAATTTCACTTACTTGTCTAACATTTTACCAGATGGCACTATGCATTACATAGATCATACCATAAGCATTTTTGACATTAATTCTGTGCAAACACATTCTATTGACATTGGCACAAAAGAAGAACCAAAGGAAATAACTCTTGCATTTGATATTACTACTAATGAGAGAGAAAATTTTGAAAAAATATTAAGTAAAAGAAAAGGTGTACTTGCATGGAAATATGACAACATGCCAGGTATTGACAGAATGATTGCCAAACATCACATCCCCACAGACCCAGCTAAGAAGCTAGTCAAGCAGAAGCTTCAAAGACTTAGACCAGAATGGGCCAAGCTCATCAAGGAAGAAATTGAGAAGCAGATCAAGCCTAGGTTCTTTGAAGTTGTTAGCTACTTGGAATGGTTGGCCAATATAGTCCCAGTTGCCAAGAAATATGGAAGGGTCGGGAAGTGTGTAGACTATAGGGATCTAAACGAAGCATCACCGAAGCATGATTTCCCCTTGCCTTATATCAATGTTCTGATTGATAATGCAGCAAAAAGCGCCATGTATTCCTTTATGGATGGCTTCGCAGGCTATAACCAGATAATGATGGAACTCATAGACATGATCAAGACAACTTTCATCATAGAATGGGGGGGGTATATTACTACAAGGTCATGCATTTTAGACTTAAGAACGCGGGGACAACCTATCAAAGGATGGCCACAACTTTGTTCCACGACATGATGCACAAGGAGATTGAAGTCTATGTGGATATTACGATGGTCAAGTCACTAACCAAAGAAGATCACTTTAAAGCCTTAGATTGATTCCTGGCACGAGTGGAGAAATACAATCTTAGACTTAACCCAAAGAAGTGCATTTTTGAAGTAACCTCAAGAAAGCTCCTGGGGCACATAATAAGCCAGAAAGGGATTAAATTAGATCCAGACAAGGTGAAATCCATTCAAGATATGCCAATTCCAAAGACCAAGAAGGAAGTTAGAGGATTTCTGGGGAAGATTCAATATATCAGTAGGTTCATCTCCAGACTAACTACAATCTATGAACCCATTTTCAAGCTACTTAGAAAGGATCAGAACATTAAATGGGACGAACAATGTCAGAAAGCATTTAACACGATCAACCAATATTTAATGAATCCACCTATCCTTCAACTCCCTAGGGTAGGGAGACTATTGATATTATACTTGGCTTTGGAGGACGATGCTATAGAAGCGATGGTCACTCAGGAAGAAGAAGATGGAGTAGAACATGTTGTATACTACCTCAGTAGGAAGCTGTTATCTATTGAAGCAAAATATGACATTGTTCAGAAGACCTGCTTGGCAGTAATATGGATGACATAGAAGTTAAGACACTACTATTAGTCCTATCAAGTTCAAGCCATGGCCAAAGTTGTTCCACTGCGCTAGTTGTATGAAGCACCGATATTAGTGAGGAAGCTTGCTAAATGGTTGGTATTGCTTACTGAGTTTGACATACAGTACTTGACCAGAAAGACTATCAAGGGAAGGGCTGTAGCAGAATTTCTAGCTCTTAATCCATTAGAAAGGTAAGAAACATAGGAGTACGAGTTCCTAAATGAGTCTCTGAATATGATAGAAGCAACTATTAGAAGTTTTTTTTCTACAAAGCAGTGAAGCACAAACGAGCTGGAGTGGAGGCAATCCTAATCACGCCTGAAGAGGAGAGCATTCCTTTAGCAAAGAAGTTGGACTTCAAGGTCACTAACAACATGGCCAAATATGAGGCATGCATCTTTGGTTTGGAAGTAGCCATTGCATCAGGAGCAAATAACCTCACTATCTATGGAGATTCAACGCTCATCATTAACCAAGCCTCAGAAAACTAGGAAGTCAAAGATGAGATGTTAAAACCTTATGTAGAGTATATTCAGATGCTCATGCTGAGTATTTCTAATTGTACCTTTGCACATCTACCAAGGGAAGAAAATTAAATGGCAAATGCACTAGTAACACTAGCATCCATATGGGATAATCCTAGAGATGCAGCCATGAAACCTCTGGTGATGTGTAGATCTAGAATGCTCTGCTACCAAGGCGAATAGGTAATGATTGTGAATGAACCTAAGGAGAAGCCATGGTTCTATGAAATTCTTAGATTCTTAGAGAAACGGGAATATCTAAAAGGAGCTAATAGGAAGCAGAAGCATGGCTTGAGGATCAGCTCAAGAAGTTACACTTATCATGAGGGTATACTCTACAAATGAGCTTTGAATGGAGTACTACTTTGATATATGGACCAATATGAGGCAAAAGAAGTCATGAAGGAGATCTAGGTAGGAGTATGCAATCCTCACATGAGTGGGCATACCATAGCAAAGAAGATAGTCCAGCAAGGGTACTACCAGAACAAGATGGATAGAGATTGCATGAAGATTGTCAAAAAATGCCATGAATGTTAGTTGCATGGTAATCAGATCCATCTACCAACAACTGAGCTATACAATTTAACATCTCCTTAGCCATTTTCAGCTTGGGGGATAGAAATCATCGGAGAGATAAGGCCAACAGCTGCCAACAGTCATAAATGCATTATTGTGGTTATTGAATACTTTTCAAGAAACGTGGAAGCAATCTCACTGCCAACAGTCATAGCAAAGGGCATGGTTGAGTTCAACAATAAGAAACTTATCAACAGGTTTGGGAAGCCGCATCACATCATCTCAGATCTGTTAAAAAGGGAAGCGATTGAACACCACAAGTCCTCACTATACAGACCACAAGCTAAGGGGGCAGTCAAAGTGGCTAACAAGACAATCAAGAAGATCCTAGCAAAAATGGTGAGGACTTACAAGGATTGGGCAGACAAACTACCTTTTGCACTCATGGGCTACAACACAACCATGTGAAGTGCAACAGGAGAAACACCTTATTCTTTAGTGTTTGGAAGCGAACTAGTGATGCCAATCGAATCCCAGATCTGATCGCTGAGAATAGCACTAGAAGCTTAGATTCCTGAAGTACAATGGGCTGAAGCAAGGTACAAGTAGCTATTATTTTTAGAGGAAAGGAGGAAGAAAGCTCTACACCACACTTAGGTGTATCAACTAAGAATAGTAAGGGCTTTCAATAAAGGAGTAAAAATCAATCTAATCAAGGAAGGAGATTGGGTGCTGAAGCAGGCCAGGCCCATTCCATTTGATCCTAGAGGGAAATTCAAGCCGAACTAGAAAGGCCCATATCTGGTCAAAAGAATCATGTCTAAAGGAGTTGTAAAGTTTTTGGACCTAGAATGGAATGAGTTTAAGGAACCCATCAACCTGGATCATCTCAATAAATACTACCTTTAGAAAAATATATAAAAATAATGATCCCGATGAGTTAAAAGCCCATTTGGGTGTGAAATGTTTAGAACATTCCCCTTGCCTGAGTATCACCTGAGTTGTTCTAAGTCACCAGAACCTACAAAACAAGGGCAAACTTGGGGTGGTCACCAAGGTCTGACTCCGATGCTTAAGTTAGAGATATTCTCTTGAAAGTTATAAAGGTATATGAATAAGAAGGCGATACCTGATCCCCTAGATGGCAGAGGTTTATATAGTAGTAGGAACAATCCCCTTAAGCCTAGGAATCCTTGTCCTAGTAGGCTTAGGAGTCCTCCCTTGCTGTAATGAGTCAGGATCCCCTTAGAAGTAGGAACCCCCTGTGTAATGTGAGTGTCCCCCTTGACTTAGGATTCAAGGTGTCAGGACATGTAAAGGGCTAATGTGAGCCTAGCATGCAATAGGCCCCTTGGGCCTTTTAGGCTTAAAGTAGTGATTCGTATCAGAAGTCCCCCCCCCCCCCTCAGCAGTGCTAATGTTAAAGACTTAGCTTGAGGGTGATTTCATTCTTTGGCGAACAGTCTTGCGGTAAGTTTCCTTTGAACAAAGGCGAATCGTTAGGCATCAAGATTTCATAAAAAGAATCGCTAGTAGACACGTTTCCCTTAAAAGAATATCGTTAGATGGGTGAGTGTTAGATAATACTAAAATTTGTCATAACTGTCAAATGGCACCTACTGACACGTGTCCCACAAAGCAGTCACGTCAGTTCAGTTTCCTAGGTGAAACCGTCCACGTCTCCTAGACAAAAATTGCTCAGTTCCCTCTTCAAATACCCTACTTATTTCAAAAGTTGTCAGTTTCTCTCTCATCTTCTCCCTGCACAATTATCATTTCTCTCTACGGGTAACGACTTTCAACAGCTCCTCAATGCTTCGGTCACCATTACTTCCTTTTTATACAGGCGTTTCTACTACTACCGACAAGCCATTTATAGAGCCAATAGAAATGCTTCCTCAACAACAGTACGTTTTCTCTTTTCTGGTGTTTTCCATTTTCATTCAAACCTGTTTAATCTATATATATGTTGATGCCATTTGCACTTTTGACATTTTTCTGGGATTTGTTTGATTTGAATGAGGATTGAATCTAAACACACAGTTTGCGTTTGCCATCATTTGTTTATGGCTTTACATTATGATATCCATGTGCATTTGATCAAATGCCCTTAACTTATGGGAGTCTGTTCATATGCCTTTGACCTTCTGGCAAAATACTTGCTTGAAACAGGTTTAAGTGACTAGTATGTATCTGTTGTTTATGCTTTTTGCGATAATGATTAGTTCTTTTTCTGATAATTGTTTGGGACTTTTCTGGGTAGGACTTAGGGCGTTCATGGTGATTCCATCCTTTAACATATCTACCTCTTCATCTTCCACATCTACCCCCCAAGCCAGACCGTTTGTCATCTCAGTGTCTCTGATTCGTCGGATGGTGTTAACCAACCCAATTGCCCAAGGCCAAAACCTCAGACCAACACCTCATCATCATAAAACACCTCCAGCTCCTTAAACCCAAAACCTTTAAAGATAGTTTGCCCCTTCTTAGAATTAGACGACAAACCTTACAACCCCTCAAACAGTGATACTGAGTCTTCTAGTTCTAGCAATAGTACCGTAGGAGTCGCTCCTCAACCTTTTCCTCCCCTAGGCTTTAAAATAAAACACATGGCCTGTAAACGGCCTAAAGACACTATGGACCTTCACCCAGCGAGACTGATAGAGTCTGACCTAGACCTTTTTACCACTAGATATGGCGGTCTCCCAGAGGGCTACACAGTGAGATTAGCCGAGGGTAGTTTTTCCAACCAAATGTTTGGTCCTAATGAACAAATAGTTTATAAGGAATTTATAGAGAGTGGCCTTAGGTTCCCTCTAGACCCTTATCTCCAAAAAAATTTAGAAACCGTTCAATTTCCTTTGTCTTGCCTTCATCCAAATGCCTATAAACTCTTCACCGCCACTTCGATCTTATGTCAAGCAAAAGGCTACACCCTTACCCCCGAAATATTCCTAAACACACATGGCGTAGTGGAGAGAGTAGGGACCTCTAAGTACGTCGCCTCCCAGGCAATCAAGAAAAGGTTTAAGTAAAAACCACCTTAATGGGTGGAGAGACAGTTTTTATATAGTGACCTGTGAAACTGGGTGGGGCAAAATTACTAATAGTTGGTCTATAGCACTTATAAAACCCAAATGAGTGATGACATTAGACAACACCTCTATGGAGGTTGCACAATATTTAGGCAAACAATCCAAAGTTCACCTTGAGACCCTTCTCAAAAAACACCTTTATGGGGAAGATTATGTCCCTAAAACCAAACCCTTTGGCCCCCGATTAGCGGATGAATTTGATGAAGATTCAGAAGAAGAAGAAGAAGCTGACATAAGGACTGAAGCTGGCAGCCCCAGCCATTAACCATCTGATGGTATTTATTCTTTTCTCCCTTTTACTTATATTTACTTTATTTATTCTTGTATAAATGTCGAGAATCAATTATGCTACTATGATGATCACAGTAGGAGCTACAGAAATGGGGGTGAACCCTTCAACTTCCCCCCCTGAAGGAGCAACTACAACTGCAGTTCCTGAACCAAGTCCTCCCATGGAGGTGACTGTCCCTGAAGCTCCCCAATAGAAGCCCTCTGAGGTGACTTGAAAGAGGAAGAGATTGGTGAAGGCTGGGTTGAAGGTGTCAGTTGCCCCAAAGAAGACTCACTCTCAACTACTAGAGACCATTAATGATGGGTCCTCTAGCTCTGAGGGAGAGCTTGGTGATGCTAGTACTTATGCTCAGGGATGGGTAGACGAGTTGGGGAACCCCACCGTCAAGGATGATAGAGTCACCACCCTGATCAGCAGGGAAATAAGCCTTCCTACTAACATGGAAGGTCTTTCAGGGCGAACTCACACCTCGCTTGCTTTACAAGCTTAGGAACACATGCTCTCGATAGGTTCCCTTGTCATTTGTTACATCCTTATCTTTTTGACTTTGTATATTTCAACCTTCTAACCTTTTCTTTTGTATCCCTTTTCAAACACTAACTGAACCTTATTAGAATGATGAAATATAAGTATCAGGCAAAACGGTCAGCTCATAGGAGAGCGGTGAATGATGTGCAAGCACAAGTCAAGTCCTCAATAGACAAGGCGACTGCTAGGGCGGAGGCTGAGCTGAAGAAAGAGCAGGATAAAACCAAGTGAATAAAAGAGAAGTGTAACAAAGAGAAAGCTGATCTCGAAGCCAAATTGCAAACACTAACAGAGAGGGCGAACCAATTGGAAAAAGAGAATGCTAACTTAAAGGCCAACGTTGAACCTTTGGAGGCAAAGATTACTCAGCTTGAGGATGAGTGCGCCCTTTAACAGTCTCAAGCAGCTGAACTGAACTATTTAAAAAACTCTGTTGGTGGAACCCTTATCAAGTACTGGGCGAAGCTTCGTGGCGCTGCTCAACAACTCCGTAGCACCATAGGACATTGAATAGGTGATCTACCCAGCTGATTTTTTCTTGTTCCAGTCTCTTCT
>CANYLF012188518.1:0-13811 GCA_948193215.1 Bocquillonia castaneifolia
AAAAATAACTCACAACTTTAATCTTTATATGCTCAAAAGGGGAAAAAAAAATAACTTTAGCTTTTCATATATATTATATTTAAGATGTTGGCTACTTAAATTGGTATAGAAGCATAATAGCGTTAAAGTGGTGATTGCAACTTTCAGATATATAGCTACAGAATACTCCGTATGGCTATGATTTGTAATTGCATTGAATATTCTGTACTTATAGAGTGAATAAATAAAACCAACTGAAATCATGACTTAATTGTGGCACACATAGCAGACACTTAATTTGCACCTAAAATAGAATGGTGAACAACAATATTACAATTCCAAAACCTATTCAAGCAAATCTGATTTTGGGTCATTATCAATTCACGACCAAACAAATCACTTAGAAAAAATGAAAAGAACACACACAAACATGAGAATGTGGTAGTTGGTTATATAACTATAAAATTACGCATGAATATAGGGGTGAGTATGTGTTCTGACCAAATCGAACTAAAATTTTACTCACTTATGAAACTGAATTGAAATTCGATTAATTTGGCTTTTAATTTTAAAAGTGAGTAAGATTCCGTTTTGGATCATATATCATAGTTAAGTAGCTTTGAAAAATTTAAAACCAAATTAAACTAAATTTTATCAGTTGATTCAGATTTTGATCCGGTTCGATTTTATTCATCCCTAAACATTATAGTAGAGTTTTTGATTGAAGAAGCTAACAAAAAAAAGAAAGAAAAGGGGCCATAGTTAGTTAAAGAAGTGAGTGATAAGGAAGCAAACTATAGTCACACAAATAAAACTACAATCATTAAACATTACTTAAAATATAACTTAGAAAACCATACATTAATCCACTCATGATAGCTATATCAAACCTTCTAAGTTCAATTTCAAACAAACAAACCCACTCCTTCTTTTATTTATTTATTTATACACATTTACATACACTTCCATATCACGCCAATATTATCTCTCTGCCCTCCTAACTAACCTTTCTTTCTCCTAACTAATCAATTCAAAGTTTCAAACTTATATATACATATATGTGTTCCATTGGTCACTTGTGATCTTGCGCTACACCTAATTACTTCTCTTTGGCGGGAAGAGAATCCAATTATTTTTTTCAAATGTTGTTTGGGAGAATATCATCTGTGATATTGCTCGGTACAAGTTTGTAATTGAACCAATTATTTACTCCCACGTTTGATTTATTTTTAAATTTTGTTTTGTTATTTTTCATCGACGGTTATTCAAACTTTATCTACCGTGTGTACTATTTCACACTATATCATTAACCTCTCGCATTTGCACCGTATATAAGCTTTGCCTCCACCATTAGAGAGAAGAAAGAGAGAAAATGGAGCAGCAAATTTTATCGTCTCCACCGTCTGATCTGAAAACCGTCTCATCAGAATCAAAATTATCTCCACCGTCTAATCATCACGATCATGATTATCAGCAATTCGCTTCTGATTTCGCCACACTTTACCACTCAATTTTCCCGCCAAAAACCACCTCACTTTTTCTTCCAAACTCTCTCTCTTTCTCTGTAACTCCCTCCACTTCCTCTCCTTCCTCCTCCTCCGCCTCCACAGGCGCTGCTGACTTTCACGACGGCGACACCGAGCACCGGCTGCACCAAGCGAGTCTCATTCTTGAATATCAACAACTCTGTGACCATTACGATCTCTGTCTGTCGCGTCTCCAATCACTCTCCAAGGAAATGGACTCTCTTTGTCGAGAAAATAACGATCTCCGATTAGTCAACAACGAGTTACTCAAACTTCTTAGCATTTCTCCTCAGGCTGCGGTTCATAACCGCCGTATTAACGAGCTTAATAATATTGTTGAACCGAACCGGTTCGACAGGAGGATTGATGAACGAGTCCCGCTGCCTAAAAGCATTTCAGTTCGGTCCAGCGGTTATCTGAAAATGAACCGAGCCAGTGCAAGCTCGTCCACCAGACCTCGAATCGCGAGTCGTCATAACCTCGATCAGATCATCTCTAGACCGGTGAGTTTTTCAAATTTAAATTGCTAAAATGTCCATGACTTGAGATTAATGCACATTCTAGCCTTTACATTTTAAAGAATCTGCTATTTTTTTTATTAATATTTTACTTTAAATCAATAGAAATATTATTTTTTTTATTCATGTTCAACTCTCTAAAATACTGGCAATATTGAATTAATTTGTAATTAATTAGTTAGCAAATTAAATGAAATTCTTAAAATTCGTTAATAATTTCTGTTTTTATTCACTGATTGCTATATATAAAGAATACTTATAAATTATTCCCTGAAATTTTATATTTACTCAATGAAAATTATTAGTAGTTTATACACAAGAAGTTAATTATGAGGTTAAATAAATCAGAGCCGTTGGATGAGATTAAGTAAGAAAAAGAAGGATTTGTTACGATGCAATGCAGGTGCAGCAGAGAGTGTGTGTAGGAGCAGGAGGAGGAGGAGGAGGAGGAGGGAACAATAATACTAAGAGAGAAGAGGAAGCAGGAGGAGGAGTGGAAATGGAAGTGTATAATCAAGGGATGTGGAAAACGGAGTTATGTAACAAGTGGCAGGAAACAGGCACGTGTCCATATGGAGAACACTGCCAATTCGCTCATGGAATAATGGAGTTACGTCCCGTTATAAGACACCCAAGGTATAAAACTCAAGTTTGCAGAATGGTTGTTGCTGGTGAAGTTTGTCCTTATGGTCATCGATGTCATTTTCGTCATTCTATTACTGATCATGATCGACTACTATTGGGCCCACGTTGATTCATTTCATCATCCATTCATCCAGATCTACTCTTTTTAATCTTTATCTATCTATCTATCTATGTTGGAAATGTAAAGATTAAGGAATATGTATATATAATAATATACATATATATATAAATATCAACTTAAATCTAAGTTTTATCATAAATAATAATAATAACAATTTAACAATTGAGAGGACAAAGATAATAATTACAGAAAGTTGAGAGAGATATATATATGAGTTGATGATAATTTGGGGTTACAAGTGATCACTATAAGTTGTGATTAGTCAAGGGAAATTTGGGGGGTTTCTTTTTTATAAATTTTTATTTTTATTTTTATTATTATTGCTGTTGTTCATTGTCGTTGCTTTAGGAGATTTAATTTTGAATACCACTGAGATGTAAATTGCTGGCTGGTTTGGTGTTGTATGGTTATATGGTTATGGAAAGAACAAACCAACCAACCGAAAATAGACCAAACTTCAGGTTTCTGTAATGATGAATATGACAACTTTGCCTTTTTCTTTTGTTTGATGTGCAATGCTACGCAACCTTCATTTCAAGTTAGTTATATATATATAATATATAATATATATACACACACACAAGCATGCATATCTCTCTCTTGGTCGATTTATAGATAGGAAATATTTGCTTGCTTTAGTTGTGGACGTAGTTGTACATAATAAAATGTTGTTGTTTGTTGCCGCAGCATTTTGTCAATTGTGATGTTGATAGTTGAAGTATATATGTACTTAATTGTGGACCTTGTTGATGCAATGAACTCGCAAATTTAACTCATGCCATTGCATAAGGCTTGTTTTGTGGTTTGTATTTGTCATGCTATAATTAAGGATTCTAAAGGGTTTATTTTATTACCAACCCTTGAGAAATTTGGTAACTTCAAATCGATTAACACCTAACTACTTATTTATCAATAATCTCAAGTTTTAGATCAATTAATCTTGTTTGATTATATTAAAATGTTTAAATCACTACTATGTGATTATTTGTAGAAGATCAGCAGAAAATGGCTGGTTGTTAATTTAACTTGTGTTTCATTTGCATTCAGTCTTTTGAGGACTCCCGCAAGTGTTATATTAATAAACCGTGGTATTCTGGGTCGAAATCAATTATCTATTTCCTATGATTGATTCATATGTTTACAATAACAATTGTTCCAAAAATACTTTAATACTCCGTGGAATCAAGAAAGTGTGTTTAATTAAATACCAATTATCCATCGATCAAATTACATAATTAAATGAACCCATTGAGCAACAATCTCAACACCATCACGATCATTTAACTATATGTCCATATTAAAATAATTGTGTTCAATTCTCTAATTCTAGATCTATATTTCATCTGTCGATTCATCATACAAACCCAAAACTATGAATTCAATGGTGCCCAAACACATCATTCACAATAAAGTATATATAGGAGAATTAAATATAAACAAGCATTCAATTTTTATTGAACTAAAAAGAGAATCAATTCATATAAAAACAAATAATCAATACCCCGACTAAGCTACATTCCTCCCTAATTGGGAATCTAGTTGCTCATAATGTAAAAATAAACAATTAAAATCAAAATTAAAAACGTAATGCAATAACATAAATAAAGGAATTATAAAACCCGATCCAATCTTGATTTTATCTTGAAGTTCTTAAATTTCTCCCCTTCAATTGAGTTCTTATCTTTGTATTTATTTAAGAGTTTCCAGCCACCAAAAGTCTCTCTCTGTTTTTTTTTTTTTTTGCCTCTAGACAACCTCTATTTATAGTACTAAACCTTAGACCCTTAGAATAAATGCTACTGAAAATATCCCGTACAATTCGTGTCTGGATTGGAAGTCTGGTCCAAGATGCCTAGTGATGAGTGCAAAATATATGCATATATTTTAGCATCCAAATAGCACACATTATCTAGGATTTATTACATATTATGGTGCATTTTGAGATAATTTCCTAATCTTTTACCAAATAAGTATAGATATTACTTTTATATGAATTTAGTGCTTTTTAGGGATATTTATATTTGTTTTGATGTGTTCTTAATGTAGGAAACTTTTCCAAATAATGCTAGAGCTTTTGTAAAGCAATAGACCTATGATGCTAGTGGAAAAGCCTAATTTGAAGAGCAAATGTGGATCATTCAAGTTCAAAAAATCACCTCAGACTGCACACAAAGAATTAGAGCCTAGAAATTGGCATGATAAACTAGAATTTTGTTTAGTTTCATCACCAACAAACTGTTCCTCAATTGGTGCAAAGATAAGAGAGATATATGCCAAACACCGGAGAGTGCTCAAATGCAGTCCTGCATGGAGCATCAAAATGTCCAGCACCTTTTGGATGGAATTGGACATTAAAATATTCTACAACATTGTAGAGGACATCACCAGCTTTCCAGGGCCACCAAGATCATTCAAATTCGAGCTGTGTAGTAAACATTATGGTTGTTGCAAGTCAGGCCTTCTGCACCCACCGAGCAAGAACATCTCAAGAAGGCTGTCTGACACATGCATGGCTGTGGAAAAAAGTGCACAATCGAGATGAGGCTTAAAACCCTTGATTTGGCACAATTGTGCCCTCAAAAGCACAACTGTGCTTCTTTGACCTGTTAATGAATTTTGGGCTATAAAAACACATCTTTTGAGTCATTTGAAGGGGCTCCTCATAATGTATCCCTAGGGGCATTTGTTAGAGAGAGAAACACTTAGTTTAGAGAGAGAAACACTTGTAAATAGATTAATCAACTAGATTTAGCCTAAGGTTTGGACAATTTTTGATTTGTAATCACTTTACCTTTACTTTATAGTAGATTTCCTTTGCTTTTGGTTATTTCAAAGCTTTTAAATGGGTTATACCTTTTCTCTTTTTATATTTCCCTTTTTATTTATGTTCATGTTTGATGATTAGTGAGTAGTTTTGTTAACCCTAAGGGCTTATGAAGCTCTTGGGGCCAATATTCGTGTTTAAATGTGCTTGTATGTTGGATTTGTGTATTGGTAGATATAGGATTTCCTATGTGTGTGCTTAATATCCATTTGTGTGATTGGCCACCCCATAGATGTAATTTTTTAGGTTTGGGTAGAGCTTTGATGAGTCCTCGAGGCGTAGGACTTTGCATAGGATTATTCGACCTAGTAAGTAGAGAGCGGAAGCTATTCTTAGGTTGGGTAAGGGCAATGGGGTGTTTGATGCTTGATACGAGTTGTTAAGGGGTATGTGCTAACAGAAGTTAGGTGCATTCCTTTGATATCTAAGGCCTTCTGAGACCAGAAGGAGATTTTGGCTAACTTTCCCCGTATTACCCTTGTTGTATCTATTAATGTTTGTGTTTCTGGTGGGTCGCACGGCTGTGCGACTCGTTGCACAGCCGTGCATCCCCTATTTCTTGCATGTCATTGTTGTCCACAAAAGTGGATCATATCCTTTAGGGTTGCTTTTAATTCTTGGTTGTTTTGAGCTATATTTTCTTGCTTTTGTATTAGTTTAGGTTGCCTTTAATTGTTGATAGTTTTTAGTTTTATTTCTTGCTTGTTCGCCTCTTTATTTTCCTAGATAATCTAAGTAGAATTCGAACCTAGTAATCGATCTAAAACCAATCCCTGTGGATACGACAACCCTTCATCATACTACTTGTGACCCGTGCACTTGCTGTGTCATCACCTGACTGGACTAGAGGTTCGGTCCAGCTTTGGGAAGTGGGGTTTCTTTCTAGACTTGAGGTTCGGTCCAGCCTTGTTCCTAGACCCGAGGTCTAGTCTAACACTGATATATGGTTTTCTTAACTTTTTCGGCTATGCAGTGTCTTCTGTTGTCACGTGATTTTAGGGTAGTAAGAGTTCTTAATTGGATTTTTCTCCTCTAATACAAATTGTAGAGCTGGATGTCGTCTTTCTGTAGATTTTTGAATCGCTTCAATCAAACTTCTGTAGTTAAAGTTATCCAAACAAGTTTTTGTGCTCACTAGATATGAATTTCTTTGTAATTGAAATAAAATTTCCTTTATTAGTTCCCGATTCACATGCAAGTTCTCCCTAACCTAGCATTCAATTAAAATCGATTATATATGTGCTAAAACCACTCAAAAGTGAAGCAATAAATAATTAAAAGCACCTTAATTACATATCTAAATATGCTTTTATAAAATTCCCTCTACACTTATAAGTCTTTATTTGTCCTCAAGTAAATTACAATCACACTTCCAAGAATGAATTCATAATTCTACTTCTTACCACACCTTTTCCTTGAACAAATAATGACCCCATTTCAATATATAAAATCAAAGAAATTCATAAAAAGATAACATTAATAAGAAAGTTTTCCAAAACCAAATCAAAGTGATAAACATTCATCCTATAATGTTCCAAAATAAACATATTCATCCAACACCCTTACAATCTCACTTTATGCACTTTAGTGTTTAGAGATGTATTGACACTCCAGTGAAAATTTAGGAATACTCAACTACTATAAGCTTGCCTATTAATCAAAAGTGCTCCACTTGAATGTACTGGAACAAAAAATCTAAGGGTCTTTCATACACATTTAAACTCTCTTTCAACCACTACAAGAAAATATCATTTTTGCGACGGACTATTATTTTGTCACAAAAAATATAAATTTGCGATGGACTCGTAGCAAAATTGCAATAATGACCTTAATATAATGAAATTTGCGACGGCTTTTGTATCTCCGTAGTAAAAATGGTCACAATACTTTGGCGGGGTCGTGGCGCCAAAATTATTTGATTCACGCATAAAATTTGAGATGGTTTTCATATATTTACGATGGGTGGCCCACTGCAAGTATTGCGATGGGTAGTATAAATCCATCACAAATTTTAGGTGGGATTAGTATTTAAAATGGTTAATATTTATGATGGATATAATTCATAAAATACGTATTATATAAAACGATTAGGTTTCTACCCCCATTTGCTTCTTCTCTCTTAGTTTTCTGCCTCCCTCTCCCTTCTCCTTCACCTGCGATTCCGGAAGCCAAGTTTGAGCCTTAAACTACAACCTCCGACCTCCAATCAACCTCCTCCTCTTATAGCAGCGGCGGCTCGATCTCCTTCCCTCTCTTCGTTGTGGACGTCGCCGGCCAGCCACTTATAGGTAAGTTTTAATTTTTTTCATTAATTATTAATGTGTGTGTGTGTGTATATATTAAATTTAGATTTTAAATTGATGGGTTATATATTAGGTAATTTTAATGTAATTAGAATTTTAATTACATTGTCATTTTTTGGAATATTTATTTAGAAATTTAATTTGTTAAAATAGGTTAAATTTTTCATTTATGAATTGAAATAATATTTGATTTTTGTGAAGAAAATAATTTATAAAAATGATATATTTAAAAATATTAAAAATATTAATATGTTTTGTTTAATAATAATAATAATAATAATAATAATAATTTAGGTTAATTTAGTTTAGGTTTAGGTTAACTGAATTGTCAGATTGTTTTATTTTTGTAATTGATTAAATGGAATTATGTATTGCGTTTAGCAAATAATATGTGTTCGATAAATTTTTTTATAATATTTGGATAATAAGAAACCAAAATAGAATATGACATTTGAAAAAAATTAATTAGACATTTAAATATGTTAATAAAAATAATATTAAAATAGTTACATAATTTGAAAAGAACCAAATAATTATTTAGTTTAAAATTTGTTATACTTATTTTTTTAATTAAATAACTTGTAATTAATGTTTGTAAAGTATATTGAATAGGTTTCCAATATATATTTGCTTCCCGTTTGGAGCTTGAAGTTTGTTTGTTTTTCTTCGACTCATTCAAGTAAGTTTTTTAATCAATTTTAAAGTTGTTAATTTTTCATGTTATTTATGCTTTTTGTAATTAATGTGAACTTACTGAATATGCATATAGGTTTTTTGATTTATATCTCGTTCGTGTTTGGAGTTTGGAGACTTTGTATCTTTTACTTGGGCTCGTGCAACTAAGTTTTTTAAAATCAATTTTAAAAGTTGTTAAATTTGTATGGAAATTATGTTTTTTTTGTACATTAATGTGAACTTATTGACATTTTGTAGGGTGGTAGATGTCTTGTGTTAGCTTTTAGTCTACATTAATCAAGTAAGTTCTCTAGATTTTCTAATTATATGGAGACATTATTTAATTTTATTAATATTAAATGCATTTGTTGGTAGATTTAGGTTATTGAATATGCATATTCTGCTAGATTTAGGTTGTTGAATATGTATGTTCAGTTAGATTTAGGTTGGTGTATAAGCATGTTTTGCTAGATGTAGGCTTGTGAATTTATAGAATATATATGTATGCATGTGCTGCTAAATTTAGGATTGTGAAATTGATAAAAATGTATGTTTGCATGTGCTGATTGATTTAGGTTTGTGAAATTTGTGAAGATTGAGTCTGGGTAATTTCTGGTAAGCCTAGCATTATGAGAAAAGTATAGAAGTGTATTTTTTTTTTTTTTAGGAATGACCTTGGGGAGATACGTCTAGATATAGGGGAACCTCTACCGAAATTTTGATAGATTTTACATTAGGTTTATAATAGGTTAGAGACTATATGTGACAAAAAAAAGAACTGAATTGAATTCGTCTTTTGATTGGATCCTCCTCGCATCGAAATAATTTGATATCATTTACTTTATTTCTAACTTATCTAATTTCACTTCCTTTAATTTAATCAAATAATAACTCCCAATTATTGTAGGCACGTTTTATGGAGCTGAAGGCGACAACAGAGTTGGCTGGGAAGCCTATGCCTGATGATGAGCTATACTGGGAGGCCATTGAGGGGATGATGAAGTCGTAGGTCTATGGACGAGGGTTGACAATAGACTCATTCTATGGTTCTGTATCTTTTGCTCCATCCTCTACTTCTACATCGCAGCAGCCTCCACCGCCGCCATTCAGTGGCAATTAAAAAGAATAGCGGCCTGAATGTCAGGATAAGATCGATAATTGTCATAAAGAAGAGCTAGAGGAAACTAGAATGGTCGCTTTGACAGAGGAATCTAGTGCTATCATTAAAAATAAGCTCCGACCAAAGCTTGAAGACCCATGCGCTTTTTTTTATTCCTTGTACTATTGGGTCCACCACGTTCGACAAAGCCTTGTGTGACCTAGGGGCTAGTGTGAGCTTGATGCCCTTATCAGTTTTCTTAAAATTAAACATGGTGAGCTTGAAGGAACAACCAATCATCTTACAATTGGTGGATAAGTCAATCCTCCGTCCTTTGGGAATCCTTGATAACGTGCCCATCAAGGTTGGAAAAATCATTATAGTAGTTGAATTCATGGTATTAGACATGGAAGAAGATGCACACATTCCCCTTATACTTGGGAGGCCTTTCCTGGCCATGCACCTCTAGTGCTGTAATTAATGTTAAGCACAAAATCATCACTTTTAAGGTTGACAATGAGGAAGAAGAGTTCAAATAAACCCCCATGATTAAAAATGATGGTTGAGAAGACACTGATGAAACTTACCTCAAGGGCCCAAACAAGAGTGAGGAAGTTCCTTTGGCAAACCTAACATCATGCCCATCAACTTCATCTCCTAATGACCAAAAGCATTTGCCCAAGATAAAGAAAAAGAAGAAGGTAAAGAAGAGGATCGAGGAAAAAGTGCTTAGAGGATTTATGAAGATGTTTTATGTACTTAAGCCACCTAAGTATCACCAACAAGCTCATTTAAAGAGACAAATTGAGGGTAGAGTCCTTGTTTTCCAATCACAATTTGAACCACCATGAAGAGATAGAAGGATGGTCAAGCTAGAGACCTAAAAAAAGTGCTATTAGGAAGTACCCCATGGAACGTATCCATGTACATATTTTCTTTCAATTTTGATTCTTGCCAAAATTTTGAAATCATTCAACATGCTCTCTTTGTGGAAATGCCTGATTGCTCATATGTTATGCATGTTTATGGTGTTTTAATAGCGCACTTATAATGCCTCATTCATTCTTGTTGATCATCACCAAAATCAAATTCCAATCATGAGGTAATAGTTGTTTGCATACCGTTCAATCTATACAAAATGCTTACCAAAATTTGATTCTTTATGTGAATGAAACTATAAGTGAATAGCCGTATGATATTTTGCAAAGCAGTGTAAGATCGTGACTGGTAACAACATTCTAATGTTGCACGGTGGTGCAAGATTCCTGCACAGCCATGCAGACACGTCTTCTAGGTTGTATTTAAAACTCTTTTTCAAGCCCTAACCCCAACTTTTCTCATTCTTCATTTTTTCCTTCACCGTTGGCAGGCGCTCCCCCCCCTTAAAAACCTCTCTACAACAAACCTTAAACACTCAAAATCACCCATCAACACCTAATCATTCATAGAGAACCTAAAAAATGCCAAGGAAATGGTGGCTAGAGGGAGACCATTCCACTCAAGAGAAAGAGTTGAAGAAACAATGAAGGAAGAAGATGAATCTCAACAAATGGAGATGGTTGAAGAACAGTTTGATTATGTGGTGATAAATGTTGGGTTTAACTGGGTAATTTCAGGTATGTAAAGTTTCACAATGATGTTAAATATCAAGCTAGGTTTGGAAATATGGTTGTTAAAAATGTGGGTGTGAATAAGTATCTTGAAATAGAAGAGTCAGGGATTGACCAAAAGGTGTCACAATACTTAAACAACACTTACTTTTTGAAGTCTGCTAGCATTAAGCCAACAATACACACCGAGATCATTTGGGAGTTTTTTACATCCTTTAATTGCAACCCAATTCACTCATAAAGGCATGTAATTACTTTTAACATGTTTAGTGAACATAAGGTGATGCCTATTAGAGAGTTTTGTAAAATATTTGGCTTGGATGAATATGGTTCTAGCTACCTCTCTACCCCCTGACGTTGACACTAGAAGCTTTTGGAAGGAGATTTCGGGTGAAAATGTTTATATTTCCAATAGGCCAAAAGCATTTAGTATCAAGTTTCATGCCTTGAAAGTTTTGCAAAAGTTCGTGGCTTCATCCACTTTTGGGAGGAGAATTAGTGATTGGAATGTCAACAAAGAGCAACTATATTTTCTTTCATGTATCTACTATTCGAAGCCTTGTTCCTTGTGTGGATTCCTTTTATATAAGCTTTTGGGAGCCAAAGTTTGCAAGAGTAGGGATATAATGCTTGGGATGTTCACCTTTAAAATAGCATCGCAATACAAGGGGGTTTAGCCAATGTATACCAACTTGCATTGCTATGGGAGACAATTCCTCACATTGTAATTCTTGAGCAGCATGGCACTTGTGAGTTTGTAAATGAGAAATGGAGGCTTTATGTAAGCAAGAGGAAAAATACCTAAGGGGAAACTTGTAGTAACAATTGTGGTGCCTGATTTCCATCGATGGAAGAAGTGAATGAAGAGGAGTTTGTAAAGGGTGAAGGCTTTGAAGAAGGGCCTAGAGGTAGCTCGTACATTGAAAGAGTTCTAAATTGCCTAGATCAAGTTGAAGCAAGGATTAATTCTACGGATGAGCGCACTAAGTTTTGCCTCCGGCGTATGCAAGCATTAATTGATGGTGTGAGGGGGAGATGTGAGGAGAATCGGTGATCAATTGGCCTCCTATTTTAGCAACTATAGCTTCTTCTAACTACCACTGCCACCACCATAAGACCATTGATATACCTAGGCACATTTCTTCTATTAAACTTTTGAACTTTGTGTTATTTAGATGAATGTAATAGTTAAAACATGGTTGAATGATGCACTATTATGCTTTACAATGCTTTCTAGGTTTTAGATTTACACGCTTTCTAGGAATTAACCATCTTATCACTAATGCTTGTTTGCATTTTAGGTGGACCCGTGGATCCACATGCCATGGTTGATACTATCTTTTAGTTTTTTTTTCTAGGAATGATTGGCACCTCTCCATTTGTGATGAATGAATGTGTCAAGTTTTTAGAACTAATGCTTCTATGGTTGCCTCTTGTTGTGTTTTTGTTACTACAATATATGTGGATGGTTAGACTAAGGTTTTGACAAATATATGGCATAAGTGTGTATGCTCTATTTGAGTTTTATTGTAAGAAATTGCCTAGAAAAAGTGCAAAATTCCACATGCACGGTTGTGTGAGAATTCTGCACAGCTGTCCAATTACAGGTAGATGAGAAGAAAATGATCATGCACAGCCATGCAGTCATCTGCACAGCCAATAAAGGCTAATCAAGTACGACTTATGAAGATCTCATTATAAGTTGTCCCAAAACATTGCAAATAGCCAAAGATACAACTAAAGGAGTATAACTTTTGTCCCTCTTCTTATTTACTTTAGCTTTAATGCTTTACTTTTCACTTTTGTTTTGCAATCCATTTTGACCATTTCCTCAACATTGAGGCCAATGTTGAATTTAAGTTTGGGGGAGAGTTTGTAATTTTGCTTAATATGCTTCTAATGTTCCATTCTCCTATAATTTTCTTAAACTTTTCTTCAAAATTTTCTTCAAAATTTTAACTTTTTTTGCTTTTAGTTTTTAAATATTTACTTGTGTTTTCTCTTGCATTGCTAGTTGCTTTGAGACTTAAAAGTTTTCATGCACGATCCATCAACTTCCCTTAATTCTCTTAAAATTTTAAAATTTCAAATCTTTTTCCATGCACTTGTATATGCAGTATATGTTGTGCATATTTGCTATTGAGGAAAATCACAAGCTTTTAAGCCTTATTTGCATACTCTAATCCTTTAATCCTTATAGCTCTTTAGACTTTACTTCTTTGCTACCAATCAAGGCACTAGGAAACAACTTGTTTATGCTCAAACTTTTAACTTTATGCAATTCTAGACCTTAAGAATATTAGCTTCTGAATAAGTGGCCTTTGTAATGAGACAATGATAAAGGACCCCAACCCAACCCCCCCCCACCCCCAACTTTGAGCCTTTGCCAAATTAGGTTCTTAGTTGCCTCCCCAACCATTTGTTGTAGACCAAAACTCTACCCTAAATAGTCTTTTCAAGCCAACTTTATTGCATCTTACATTTGCACATTTACTTTTCTTACATCTACTC
>CANYLF012188775.1:0-11105 GCA_948193215.1 Bocquillonia castaneifolia
TATTTTCAAATTAATAATATCTAGTAATATTTAGATATGAATGAATCGAGAAGTTATGAATCATGTTTCTTGATTGAACCTTTTATTGAATTTTTATATATGACAAAACAGGTATCGTCGTAGGGGGCGGCTATGTGAATGAGACGACTTTACTGTTCAGGACTTCTGTAATTATCCACACTAATTCTATTTCATTTTCACACACCCAAAAAAAGAAACAAAAATTGAGGAAATTGATTTTAGGGGATATTTGTTACAACTATAATATTTGTTGAAACTAAAAATATGATGAATTCGAGAATTAGGAGCGCCTCAATTATCTACATTCACCGCGCTTCCTTTTTTTTCACTCACTAGTTATGTTTAAAGTGGAAATGATGAGTTTAGCTAAGACCGGTTCATTTAATAATTACTTCTTCCATTTTTTTTACTTGTCATTTTAAAGAAGAAAATTTGTTCATATTTAATTATAATTTTAGAGTTCTAATGTAATTATTTTTTCCTTTTACAATTTTAACATTTATTTACACATAATATTTAATGACCATTTCAAAACAACCATTCATTTAATAGGGTTAAAATAGTCTTTTGAACATTATTCCAATTATTTCCTAAATATGTGCAACAACCACATGTCAAAGAAACAGAGGGAGTATTGTATTGAGTAGAATTGCATTAACTATATTTATTCATAAATTCATCAATTTAATTGAGCTTAAATGAGCTCAAGAAACATAAATGATCCTTTTCAAAAAAAAAAACATAAATGATAAATTGCATTATTTTAGGCAAAAGGTCCAAAAAAAGCCCCTAAATTATTGGCCTAGTAATTTATAAGCCCCTAATGTATGACTCAGTACAACCAGGTCCTTCAAGTCTTAACATTTGGTACAAACACACCCTCACTTTTCACGGCGTTATCTTGTCGTGAACTTTTGGCGGGTGTTTTGGCACTCTTTATTAGCTGAAGCACGCATGATTGACAAATGTAAAAGAGAAAATAAAAAAAGTGAGAAAATTGCACCAGGTGAGTGTTCCTCTACATTAACTCCTCTCCTCCACATTAACTCCATTTTAACCTAACAAAGACAAAAAAAAAAAAAAAAACACCTTTCTTTCTCCTCCTTCTGTCTTATTCTTCTTTAATTTAATCAAACGTTATTTTCTTTCCAATAGTGGAAGAATATTCTCTCTTCTTATGGGGCTAAGGTAACAAAAGTGAAAGCAACAGCAAAAGTTCTACTCTGCCATAATAAGTAAGTGTACAATTTGCTATTTTTTAGTTAGTTCATTAGGGTTTATGGGTATTGGGATCTTAACTTAAAATAGTAGTGTTTTATGTGAATAAAATTATTATAATGTAAAGGAAACTATAATAAAGTAATGAATAAAAAATTAGGGTTTATGTTAATTAAAAATGTAATTTCAGGTAATGAATAAAAAATTAGGTTTATGTTAATTAAAAATGTAATTTAGGGTTTTCGGTAGTTGACTTAAAGGCTGGTTGTTGTTGTTTTGCAGGGCAGAATGGATATAAGAATTGTTGTGCGATTCTATTATGCTGGAACATGGGTATATAATCCGGACCTACAATATATAAATGGTGAAGTTGATGTAGTTGAACGCTTTGATCCTGATTACTTGTCCATAAGGGATATAAAGCTAAAATAACAGGAAGACTTGGGGTTCCCTAACATTCAGAGGATACTGATTTACGAGCCTGGTAAGACCCTAAACGAAGGTCTCTTTTTAGCTGAAACTGATGATGATATTAGGAGATTACTGAAATTGTTGGAATTTGGTCTTGAAGTGGATATCTATGCTGACCATGATATTGATACGCCTGTTTTGGCTAACCCTGAATTACCATTACCATGGAATGAATAATTAGATGATAATCAATTTGCTGGTGCGAATATAAATGTTAATGAAATTCCTAATATGAAAATACCTGTTGATTATGAGATTGGGGGTGGTAATGGTACTGTTGATGATGTTGGTGATGGGGATTTAGATGATATTGGGGGTGTATATAGGGCTGATAAAAATGTTGTTAATGAGGATGTTAATTAGCTTAAGGGTGTTGATAGGACCGACAGTGACCTTAGAGATGGGGTTGGGTCTGATCATGAGCTTGGTGATGGAGATGTAGATGACATTAGGGGTGGGAATGTAAATGATAATGATGTTGATGATGATAAATTGTTAGAGCAGTATCATAAAACTGCTATGAATGAAGAGCAGGCAGCAAAAGTTGAGAAACAAAGGCTGAGAGAAGAAAAGAGAGAAGGTAAAGAGGTTGTTAATGATGATTTAGATGAATTTAGGAGGAATTTGGCTTAAGAGATAGAAAGAAATAGGAAGGCAGCAGAAGATTCAAACATTAGAGAAGAAAATGGTAGTAGACGAGAGAGAAATATTAATGGAGAAGAAGAAGAAAGTGAGAGTGAAGAAGATAGTGTTGATGGTTCAAGTGAGAATGATAGTGAGTATTTTGGTTCAGATGTGGGGTCATTTGAGAGTGGGGATTCTAGTGATTCTGAGAAGGAAGATGTAATGACGAGGAGGAGTTCACACCCTAGGTACAAGGGAAGTGGAAGTTGTCCAAATTTTGTGCTAGGCATGACTTTTGCAAATGCAAAAGAGGTGAGAAATTTAGTTGCAAGGTATGCAATAAGTAATGGGTTAGCATTAAGGTATAAAAAAGAATGAGCTGAATAGATTGAGGATTGTGTGTGATGATCAATGCCCTTTTCTGTTGTTTGTAAGTAGGGAAAGAAAAGAAGAGAGGCTAATGGTGAAGACCTACAACCTAAACCATCAATGTGGTAGGGTTTATGACAATGTAAGATGTAGCTCTGCATATTTAGCCAAGTGCTTTGAAAGAAGGCTGAGGCAGCAACCCGATACACGGGTTAAGGATTTGAAGAAATTTGTCAAAGAGGAGCTAAGGGTGAATGTGTCAGAAGCAAAGTGTAAGAGAGCAAAGAAGATTGTTATGACTAAAATTGCAAATAACTATAAGAAAGAATTTGCAAGACTTGAGGCATATGCAATTGAAGTTAAGAGGACAAACCCTGGTAGTGCATGTGATATTCAGCTTTGTCCACAAGTATTAAAGGATGGGAAAAAGGTATTTTGGAGGATGTTTGTCTATTTTAAAGCTTGTAAAAGAGGATGGTTAAACGGATGCAGGCTAATCATAGGGATGGATGGCTGTTTTGTTAAAGGTAATTGTAAAGGGAACTTCTTTGTATTGTTGGAAAGGATGGAAACAACCATATGTTTCCAATTGCTTGGGCAATAGTGGATGTTGAAGACAAAGTCAACTGAAGATGGTTTATAGATTGGCTAACACTCATGCTTGACCTTAAGGATGGTTCAGGTTTGACCATCATTTCAGATATGCAAAAGGTACAAAAATTTTTGCCATTTCAGATTGTTTTTAAATTTCTGATGATAGTTAAATATCTGTCAATATGCCGTTTTATTGGTCTTAAATTTCTGTTGCATTATTTGGATGGTTGGTATTAAATTTAAATTTATTTTCCATTGCTTGGATGGTTGTTTTGTTGGTTTTAAATTTCTTATGCATTATTTGGATTACTGTTTTGTTGGATTTAAATTTCTTTTGCATTAATATATAGAGCATTATTATTGTTATTGCTATTACTCTTGCATTGACAAAGTATTTTTTTATTTTTACAATTTTCTAAGGGATTGATACATGCCCTAAAGGAAACACTACTAGAGGTTGAACATAGATGGTGTGCTAGACACGTCTATGCTAATTGGAGCAAAGATTGGAAAGGCTCAGAGCTTAAAGACAAATTTTGGACTTGTGCTTGGAGTACGTATAAAGAAGAATTTTAAGAGAACCTAAAGAAAATTCAAGATGAGCATGGAGAGCAAGCTCCGAAGGATTTGATAAAGTATGACCCTATTTACTGGTCAAGAGCATACTGTAGCCCGAGATGCAAATCTGACATGGTTGACAATAATGTCTCCGAGACATTTAATTCATGGATTCTTGATATGAGGGACAAGTCAATCATGTCTTTGTTGGAAGAAATTAGGAAGAAGGTGATGAGAAGAGTTGCACATTACAAAGTGGCTGAGAAGAAGTGGAAAACTGCCTTTTCACCAACATGCATGGAGATGTGATCAATATGGCCCAATTAAGCCTTATAGAGTTAAAAGACAGCCTGGAAGACCAAAAAAGAATAGAATTAAATCAAAGCATGAGACAAAGAAGCTACCAGCAGCTGGAAAACTTTCAAAAAAGGGTGGAATTGCTAGATGCAGTAAGTGTCGAAGAA
Source organism: Bocquillonia castaneifolia (assembly GCA_948193215.1). Taxonomy (NCBI): domain Eukaryota; kingdom Viridiplantae; phylum Streptophyta; class Magnoliopsida; order Malpighiales; family Euphorbiaceae; genus Bocquillonia; species Bocquillonia castaneifolia. The sequence goes on from CANYLF012188775.1 coordinate 4,320, forward strand.
TGGGCCATAATAAGAAAACCTGCAACTTTCAAGGCCATGAAGACCATCATGACCAACAAAGCCAGCAAGGTCAGCATGATCAAGAAGACCAAAATGACCAGGAAGTGCATCAAGAACAGCAAGGGGAACAAGAAGGAGGTTTTATGCCAGTTGATATGGGGAGTCAAGCACCACATGCTCCAACAAATGATGATCCAATGGATCCTACTCCTCCATAACCATTTTATTATGAACAAACCAACAGTGTACTGTTTGATCAAGCTTCTCAGGTAATATTCAGTTCACTTTATTTCATGGACTTGGCTTTTATAAGTACTTATTTGAAGTTAATTTAACCAATTTTTGTATTATAAAAGGTTGAGTCAGTTTCAAGAAATGATGGAGAAAGGAAACACCCTGGTAGGCCTAAGCAATCAAAGAGAGTTGCACAAACCTTTGCAAGACACTATGGAAAAAAGTTTAGGGGCAATTCTTCAGGTTGTGGACTTGGAATCAGAATTGATGAAGATACTAGAAAAACTACAAGACATGTATGTTAATTATTCATTGCTTGTATTGTTGTTTGTTTTGCATCGAGTTTCATTTTTTGAAGGTGCATTTGTGTGATATGTTGTATATTTGATGACTATGCAGGATTCACTAAACTCTAGTGTGGTTATTGACCTTGGACGTAGGAGTTCTGCAAGTCTTGATGAGACTAATGCATGGAGCTTCAGACATGGCATGATAGAAAAGCCTGCAATGCAAACTAGAAAAGCAACAAAGAGTAGCCGTGCACTTAGGAAGATCTTGCACCAGGTTCAGACTTAAAATGGAAGGGCCATCCAGCAATTACAACCAGTCAGTTAAATGTGCAGCAGCATAACAGAAGATTTTAGGTTTCAGACAAAAGTTCCACAATTGCAGGAGAAAGTTCAACATCTGTCAGACAAACTTTAGAGGTTGTACCAAGCAAGGAGGCAGCAACAAATGATGGAATAGGGAGATCCCAAGTTATAGACAACAATTTCAAGCCTGATGGATTAGGATCAGACTATGCTGCCTTTTGAATCTTATAACTTTTTGGCTGTTTAAACCTTTTGGATTTTAAAACTCTTTAGGATTTCATTGTGGCTGTTGTAGCCTTTTTGGCTGTTCCAAATTTTTGGGGATTTCAAATAAGCTGATATAGCATTTTGATGTGTGTTTACAACCGTTTAGGTCCTTTTCTATGTCTATTTTGCATTATGAACTTAGTCAGCAACCGAACTTGAAAACAAAACTGGAATCAAGTTCCAGCAGGAACTATTACTTGCTGCTTATATATTGTCTAATTTAGTGTAATTGGTTTGCAGTTTAATGGTATTGAACATGTTGCTTTTGCAACTTTCATTTCACTTTTTGTCCAATTTAGTGTAATTGGTTTCCATTTCAGTTCTTAACTCAATTATTATGCTAATTTTAACAATTATACATAAATGCAAAGAGCAAATCACATTTAACATGAAATCAACACCGCATTATATTTATATAAATCTTCTTCACCAACCATTTTACAACTATGAGATCATCCTACATAATTCTTTAAAATTGCATTACACTTAACCCTTTAATATTACAATACTAGCCAACAATAAGAAGCTTATCAGAAATAAAATTTGGTACATTGCCTTCTTCTTTCTCACCATTTCTAATTTTTTTCCATTTTCTTCTTCTACACTTCCATCTTCTTTACCTCACTCTTTAAACAATCAATTGCATCTTCAAAGTATGAACCCATATTATAATTCGCCATGCTTTTATTCTCCCTTTTTAACTCTTTTTTTTTCTCTTTAAGTTCATTAATCACAAACTTAGGTCTTTGAGGCATCACAGGAATCTATCCATTTGAAAAAAATCACAACCACCAACCTGTAAATAGAATTAGCTTTTTAATCTCAGTAATCAACATGTTTGGCATTTAAATCAACCAAATCAACTAACATTTAGATCAACCAAAACACCTAACAAAACTAACATAACTTACTTCATAATTTCGACAGCTATAGAACCTTCTTCCTGGATTTGTCTCCTTCCACGAAGTAAAGAGCTTGGCGGTTACGTTGCACTCATAGATTGGAGGGGGGGGGGGGGGACATAATCATTGATGCCGATTTCATGTTGTCTACTTGCAGATGCAGATGCTCTTGAGGAAGAAGATGATAATGAAGACATTAATGGTTTCTTAACTTCTGTTGTAAATCAATTGTTATTCCCTCTCAATTCCAATTAAAAATTAGGGTTTACTTATTATAGGAATGGGTTAATATCTTTTTCATGAAAGAGAAACTGATTTTAATTATTTTCACTTATTAATTAAGTGGGCCCCATAGAGAATAACTAATTATTAACGGAGTTATGTTTTGCTGAGTAGAAAGTGAGAAGTGACGGTGTAGACACTGAATTTTTGGATGCAGGCACATGGAAGAGGCATGGGAGCCCAGTGATGAATACGGTCTAGTTTGGACCACTTTGTTACCCAATTTCTTGTAGAAATGAGCTGAAGAATGTGAAAATTATTTCAAAACATGTTAAATATTTTAAAAATATATTTTTGACTTAATTAATGGTCCGAACATATGTTTAAATATATGTCAGAACCTTTAATATGGCCCACATAAACCAAAAAATTGTTTTGAGCCAAAAAAAATGAATATCCGGCCGAATGTTCATTGAAGGTCCGGCCGGATGTTTATTATTTTAAAAATAATTGGAGCGTCTACACGATTCGACAGAGGGTGATGGGTGATGATTTGTCACACCCCACCATTTAGAAAAGCAGATTCTCGTCTTAAGAAGAAACCCTAATTTTTTTAGAGCTATAAAAAGAAAGAGATAGCAGTGAGAAAAAAAAAAGGTCATTATGGAAAAAAAAACGCATTATGGAAAAAAAAACACAGACACACACACTCTTTTCTCTGTAACTTGTTTTCGTAGAGTTTCCGAACGAGGAAACTTTCTTCAATCCAGAAGCTCACTTCTACCAGAAAGCGACAGCATACCTCCATTCTGAGGGCAACCAACCATCCACGAATCATCCATACATTCAGAATAAGCTCATCCCGTTCATATTTTATTTATTTTTTACTTACCGTGACTTTTTCTCATTTTACAAACTAATTTATTTTTATATTCTATCTATACATGTGAGTTCTAAACGAAGCCAGGAGGATGTAGAAGCAATCGGATTGAAGTTTGGAGCCCCGGAACCCAAGTTATGAATCAAAACGTGATTTTGGTTCAATAACTTGGGTTACCCCGAAAACTTGTCTCTTTGGCTATTTTTAGATTTCTATAAATTCTTTAGGCTTCCCTTTATTGTTGAGTATATTATATTTGGTGAAATTTGTGATAAACAAGTTGATACAAAGCTTCAAAGTTTGTTGTTTCAGGTTTACAGATTCGGCTGGATGTTCACAAAGATCCGGTCGGATGTTTAATGATTCATCCAGATGATCACCTTTCATCTGGATGTCCCACCTGCTTCAAATATTTTTTTTAGATGGCCATGATGATAATACGGCCGGATGCTCACAAAGGTTCGTCCGGATGATCAAAGATTCGTCCAAATCATCACGCTGAAGGTCCGAGAGAGCAATCTAAATTTTGGCCTAACTTGCAAGGGGCATATCTCGGCCATACGAACTCCAAATTTAGAAATTCTTGAGCCTAAATTGAAGTTCAAGATGTCTACTTTAATTTCTATGTTTTGATGTTTGTCTAATTCCATCAAGTACATGCCTAAAATGCCCTTGACATTCTAGTGCTACATCCAAGATAGCTTTCAGAACATTTCATGATATAATTCATACTAGGTTAAGATGCTTAAAATATAGGACGTCTATAGACTCCTTAGAGTTATGAATATTATTTTCATGTATTATCTTCAAAAGACCTGTAATAAACAGATCAAGAATCGGCTCAAAAAACCACGGTGGATTGACTGGTCAAAGCTACAAGGTCGATAGATTAATCCTCTCCGAGATTAGTCTATTGATCTGTAGCATTTCTAACCCTATTTACATTTATGCAATCACCTAGAATTACATGCTAAATAATTAACTGGACATTTATAATAAGTAAAACCCAATAATAGGTACAATAAAATGGTAGAAACTCATTTCACCTTTCCTTTCTTTAAGGGTGTATGTATATTACTGTCATTCCAATATTTCGGGTAAATGATAAATAAATTAATGTGTAAATATTAACTCATAAATATATGTAAAATATTTTAGAAACTGACTGTGGATGTTCTGCCTGTAAATAAATAAGGAAATAATCCACTCGGCTAACCACCATTAAAATAAGTAGTAACCCAACAATACAACAATCAGTACTTAATCAATCAAGGTTAAATATAACAGACTTAATATAGAACTAAAATTTGATTAGAAACAATATTAGGCACGCCCATTCATTACATCCTACTTTCCAGGTGATTTATCGCTTTATACTGTTTGTCTCTGGTAGGAAATAATGACCTCATTACTTAATTAAATGGGAAATTGCCCCAAGTATGGATGACTCATTCCGAACCCAGAAATCATCTTGTGCGATGACGAATGGGGATTCCTGAGGAATCTACCTGTTTGTTAATCACTAGGTGATCCTGATGCAATTCAGGTGGCGATTCCACGGTTTTCATGAAAATTAAAAATCCATTTAGCGAGTAGGTCACCATTGCTATTGGACACCAACCGACGGGCAACGGTAATAAAAATGCGTCCCGGGCGCTCTATCCACAGTGGCGACTCCACTAGGGAGGTTTTTACAAATAAAAATGAATGAAGATTCCAAGCAGTTTCCCATCTTTTTAATTAATCTGGTCATTATTCTCTTTGCATTACAGGTAGTTCTGCATTTTTAGGGTCCCTATAAACCTCGGTACCATTTATAATGCAATCCAACGATTCCATACCAATTTCTTGGGTTGTATTATCAGTGGACCACTCACAGTGATTGGGAGTCCTACCTGGCTTACCATCTTAGTAATGGTTAATGAGTCATGGTTAATGGGAAGCCCATACTGGATCTCCTACCATCTTAGCAGTGATTAATGGGAGTCCGACTCTGTGGGAGCCCTCTTAGCCAAACCAAAGAGTCAAAGCCCAACATGCAATGACCATAGAAGTTTCCACTAGGTTGTACTCGCTAATCCTACTTATTTTAATGTTGCTATTAGTATTTATGATCATCATGCCTAAAAGCCTATGCCAAAACTCTGTCCGTCTAAAGGCAGAATTTAGGTACAAGGATACAGACTTGATTATCATAAATGCTATTATTTGTTAGGATAGTTAGAGAGAACATTTATATGTGACGGTACTATCATCCTCTGTTGATGAAATAAAGTACCCCAGCCTACCTAGGAAATAGACTTTTGACCAATGGAATACTTGTGTGGGAGTAATAAGGTTGAAAGGCCTGCCATTTGGTAGCAGTTGTTACGTGTACAGCTAATAATTTTCTTTTTTTCTTGTCATGCACACATGCATACATGCATATGCATATATATATACATGCATCTGCATCCCATGCACATTGCTAATGTTTTTGGTTTTGCGGTAAATATTAAGTCTTAGTCAACTTGGACAAGAGTGGGAAGATGGCTAGTCAGAGATAGTACTGACTCAGACAGAATGGCAGGAACAGGACAACCGTTTGATATGGATGCAATGCTGGCCACCTTGAGGGTCATGATTAGGGAAGAGGTTCAACATGCTATCAACACCAGAACACCTAAGAACCCACCTTCAGAAGGGGAAGATAGAACTGAGGGTCATGATGCTATCTCCACCCTAACTAGGAAGATGGAACAGCTTCAAGAAATGGTTCTGTAACCACCCGAAACTAATACAATATAATAAGGATTTATATATATAAATAATAGTAATTAATCTTAAATTAAAATTCAATTAGAAATTCCCTTCGAAAATAAATTTTCTTTTGAAAATGGGGTACAACGATCGTTGTCCAAATAGCAACGATCGTTGTCAAATGTACAACGATCGTTGTGAAATGAACAGTGATCGTTGTGAAATGAACAGTGATCGTTGTGGAATTCATGAAAATGGCCGAAAATTCAAGTAAGGTACACGAGCTCGTGGGAAAATCACAACGAGCTCGTTGCTAAGCAGCAACGATTGTTGTGAATAGTGCAATGATCGTTGTGAACTAAAAATCACCCAAACGAAAATTTTGAATAGAAATCACAGTTTAAAAATAGTATTTTCGACTTTCCTCTGTGAAAATAAACTCCAACAGGCTCAAAATCAAAATATATATATCAAACTTTTCAAACTATAAAATACAATAATATTTATAAACAAGGAACGTTGAAACTTCATCAACATACTATTAACCAAAAATCAACTTTATCCACACATTTACTCAAATTTACACATCTATAAACACATCAAATATTTCATTACACATGTATATCAATTAACAACTCAAAAGCCAAATGCATACATATATAAATGCATAACCAAATGCACCAAATGCTCGTTATCCACTGGCCAACCTGAACCTCTTTTGAAATGCACGTAGACTTCTATCTTGAACCTGAAAAATATGCCAAGGGGTGAGCTGGCAACTCAATAAGCATTTAATCAACTAATCTGTCATACTAAGCCAAAACTACCAACATATAAACAACACAATAATCATTATAGAAACATTCAATCAAAACCAATCACACCATTTGATCAACTTCCAATATCAATCAAGATAATTCTCATTCAAGGCAATTCACAACCAAATCAT
>CANYLF012190130.1:0-10560 GCA_948193215.1 Bocquillonia castaneifolia
ACTTACCTTTTTTAGAGATTCACTTCTTTATCACCAAACAGCAAAGACCCGAATCCAAAAACTATGCAATAATAACCAAACATAAATTAATTATGTTTTTAACAAAGTCATATCAAATATAATGGCAGTAAATAAATAAAAAAACAAAAGCATTAAAGGAATACAACATATTAAAGAAATCAAGGCAAAAATAGATTAAAGAAAACAACAACACTTATATTTTTAATTATATTTAAAAGAAATAACAAAAACAGATTTCTTAATTCTTATAAGAACATGAATATTTAAACAATATAAAAATGTTCAAAAATTCTGTCATGAGTAAAAACAGAAATCATTTATCTTTTAAAAACATATACTAAAAAGCAAAAACATATTAAAGGAATAAAAGGAAAAAATAGATTAAACAATACATAAAAAAATTATATTTTTAATTATATTTAAATAAATTAAAAATACCACATTTCTTATAAAAATAAAGACATTAAAGAAATAAAACAACAAAAAAATAAAGAAATAAAAAGCAAAACAGATTAAAGAAACATAAAAAAATTTCTTCATTTAAAGAAATTAAGAAAACCACATTTCTTAATAAAAATAAAGGCATTAAAGAAATAGAACAACAAAAAAATTAAGGAATAAAAAGCAAAAACAGATTAAAGAAACATAAAAAAAATTTTGTAAAGAGGGAAAAAATAATTACAGAAATTACATACCTTTTTTATCACCAAAAATCGAAGAAATCACCAAACTGAAGCCCCAAATCATGCGATAAAAAGAAATCAAAGGTAAGCCACAACATGGGGTTAATTTTTTTTTTGATAAAAACTAAAAAAAATATAGAGATCTAACTATTACATAACTATTTTTTATCAAAGTCCTAAGCTTTTTGTTTTTACTTTCACCATAACTCAGAGATCAAACATGCTTACCAAGAAAATCAAAAAATTAGTCCATTAAATGACACCACATACATAAATCAAAATAAAAAGAATAAATAGAACTAAGAGTCTAAGACTCACTTTCTTTAGTAGATCGACGAGAAGAAATAAAGGGAGAAGAAAGAACGAAATAGAAACATAAAAGGAGAAAAAGACTACATTTTGTTGTTTGTTGTGTGGGATGGAGAAGAAACAAAAGAGGTAGGAGCAAAGCAAAGAAGAAAAGGAGAAGGTGAGGAGAGGAGTGGTGGCTTAGAGAGAACAGAGGGAGATGAATGAGAGATTTAGGGTTAGAGTAGTAGAGAGAGACGAGAGGAAAGGGGAGAGAGGAGGGGGGGTTGTGAGTGTCGACTGAGAGTGAGGGGGGTGTGAGGAATTTTTTAAGTCTGGTATTTATACTTAGGGTTTTTAGGGCTACATGCAAAACGACGTCGTTTTGCCAATTCGGTTTTCGGTTCGGTTTGATTTTTCAAACCCTCAAACTGAACCATAAACCGAAAACCGCAATTTCTGAACTCTTCCAACCAAACTGCAGAGTCGAACCTAATTGGTTGAACCACAATGTAAAATTCAACTCGATTTTGTTCGAAAGTGCGATTCGATTCGGTTTTTGCACGGTCCTACTTTACGTTGCATTTCAATTGTGTCAAATTTACTCAAATTAGTATAAATTATGTAAAGGGGATGGCTATTATAAGAATGTTCTTATATGAGAACTTGCTTAAAAGCCATTGGATTAAATTTCCAATAGGATAGAGGTGAATTTTGGATAGAGATCTTTCATCTTTATCCTACTACAAATCTAATCCAATGGTTTTCAAGCAAGTTCTCATGTGAGAATGTTCTTATAAGATCCATTCTCGTATATAAAATTGTTAAATCGATAAGATATCATTTATATCAATTAAATCATTAATCATATAAAATTTTATACTAATTTTAGTAAGTTGAAAATAATTGAAGTGTAAAGTAAATGTTTTGACAAGTCAGAAAAAATTAAAAAATTTAATTTATATTACAAATAAATGGAAAGGATTGGATTTACATCAAGTCTAAAAGAAAACATCAAAATATTTGTTTTTGTCGTTTTACATTAACTTCAAAATTTTATAATTTTGATGGGAACGTTTCCAATATTTTATAACAAAGAAATGACGTGCACATTTAGGAGAATTTTTAGAGAAAGTAAACGAGGAATATCCATTGGAGCACAGAGTATAACTTATAAAATGTGGTGCAGAGCATCCTTAGTCCTAATATTGAACCATCAATCAATATATAGTTTCTCATATTTCCTTCTTTTACCCAATACTAATCATCATTTACCCTTTCTGTCCCCACACCACATACTTCACCTCCGTGATAGAGACAGTTATACTGCATACGAGAGTTTAATTCCATCACATGAATTAAAAACAAAAAATCATCATATACCCTTTTCACTTATTTTGCTTTTCCTTTTGTTAGAGAAATGTTTGCCTCTCTAAAGTCTAAAGCCAGATAACATCTATGATAATACAATTGTAATTTCCATTATAGTTATCATTAGATAATGACATAAAATAGTATCAATTATTAAAACCATGAATTTTCCCGTGCTCCTAACTCTAACTCTAACCTCTCACGTTTCTCTCAATTTTTTAGCCTTTTTCTAATCTCCTTAGCTACCTGCAACATTTTTAAAAAACAAATCCTCTCATTTAATTCACTCATTCAGAATTCTCTGGATGATTAGACATGGATTCTACAGCTCTACATGGCTCAACTTTAGCCCCATCCTTGATGTTTTTTCTCTCCATATACCTTCTTGCTTGCTTTGTGGTTTTCAGGAATTGGGATGTCAAACTTAGAAAAGATGCTCCAAGTTCTTTCATGTCCCTCACTCATGGAATTCCTGCTGTATTCCTTGCCTTCCAAGCACTGCTTCAGTCTCAAACTTCACCTGCTTTTGCTTCTCCAAACTCCATCAAACACAACAGGGTTCTTGAGTTCAGCATGGCTTATTTCTTGATGGACCTTTTACACTACTTGCTGCTCTTCCCTTATGGGATTCTCTTTGTTCTTCACCATCTTGCAACGCTTTATGTTTTAGTAACTTGTCGATACGTGGTTCGTTACGGAGCTTGTGAGATTCTTGTGATTCTTATACTTGCTGAAGTGACAAGTCCTTGCCAGAATATATGGAGCATTGCTGGTTTACGGCGAGCCGATAATCCTACTGCTGCAAGATTATATCAAGTCCTGTCTCTTCCTTTCTTGGCTTTCTACTCCGTTGTTAGAGGTGTTGTTGGTCCTCTATTTGTGGTTAAGATGGGGATACTTTATTTAAACAGAGAAGATAATAGTGCTTTGGTTCCCGGTTGGGCATGGATTTCTTGGATGGTTGTGATTGTAATTGCAATATTGGTTAGCTTGTTATGGGTTTCAAATCATTGGATGCACTGGTTGAGAGAAACAAGTCGCCTAGCACAAAAGAAGGTGAGTTAGAATTTCTGGGGTTTAGATTACTTACAGCACAGCTCGAAGTTGCAGAACCTGCGTTGTTATGTTACTAAATATTTATTTGTTAATGGATTCCTATTTATTTCCCATATGTTCTCGTCATTATTCCTACTGGCTGCATCATCATCCATAAAACCCAGTTGAGTATTGAGTCTAATTAAGGCACCACCTTCTCTGTTTCCATTTTGAATAATTAGATTGAAAATTGCAACAGAAAAAGCATGAAAATAAACACATTAATATCATTGATAGCAAATTGCTAGTATACTCATAATAAAAATACATTACTGGTTACTGATAACAGGGTTAGAATCAGAAATAAAGAAAGAAACATTAGGATGAGATTTGACCCAACTATGCAATTCACTAAAGTATATTGTTGCAGAGATGCAAACTACTGCAACGGCTGGAGTTTTGTGAACTCACAGATTCAACTAATAAGTAGAAACTATAGGTCGGTTATATTTATGAACCAACTGCCAAATCAAAATGCCCTGGATTATATGCCTATGATCGAGGCATTCATCTTGTCCGGACTTCCACGGTAGTTAAGCTCTACAAAGGTGCCTCCTCCTTCACCCTTGGCCAGTCTTCCTGGGTTTATGCAAATGCACTTCATTTGCTCTTCTCCTTCACTTCTTCCACCCACGGTTACTACCTGTGCACCAGAATACATGTTTAAGAGTTACAAGTTGAACCTGTCTCTTAATTGGAGAAACTCTCCTTTTCCTCCACACAACCCCCCACCTACTTTTTGCATATTATATGATTTTGAAGCTCTAAAATTGCAACTAGAAAAATAAAGGAGCTTGGCCAAGGTATTTACCTTCATAAAGTACTTCATATCTGAAGGTAGAATGAGAATGTCAGGTACTGAGGGAATTTGAAGAGCTTCTGGAGCAAGTGAAAAATCCAATGGAACATCTTCTGCTGGTGGATATAGTGGATAAAAGCTGTTCCAACAATGTATTTATAAAAGGTGTTAAATACTCCAGAATTTCGATCTTCTCAACTAACCATGTATCAAGTTTTTATAACGAACAGTTGAATTTAGAACATACCTGTGCTGGCTAAGAATATGATTTGCAAGTCTACTCATTCGATCACTAGGTGTTCCATCTGTTGGAAATCGTGACATTTCTTCTCCACTAAGCTGTTTTATAATATCCACTGTGCAGCAACCTACTTTCAACTGAAATGAGAAGAGTCATTAGGGAAAATACATCTCGTGATTTGATTTGCATGCATATTGATCAAGGAAAATGAACCTATAACATCCATAAAGATTTATACTTCTGATGCTCATCTACTGGGCTAAAAGAAAACACAAAGTTCTAAGTCGCTTAATTAATTGGATCACAGGCAAATGCAAGCAAGTGTGGCTCAAGTATATAGCAGCAGAGTCTTTCAACTCCACTTTACCTGATTTGCTTCAAAGATGCCTGGATTCGTTAGACTTGTTATCTGGCACGAGAGCAGAAAACTAGTCAAAGAAAATGTGCAAACTCTGAATATTAAACATTTGAGGAAAAAAAACATCTCCAGTGGCAAAATGTGATATCTCAATTTGTTGATCATGTACCTGATGTTTAACACTTGCTTGATTAATTTCAAAAGCAGGCTGCACCAACCAACATTATGAAGTTTAAGTTTCAACAATAATAAACTCACATGTAAAACACACACATTTGTATGTATATGGGTGTGCAATCACCAAAATAGAACTAAAGATGCTATATATAACACTTAATAAAGGATAATCATCACCTGTGGAAAAACAAAATCATGGTTGGCATCCCGTGTGGATGGCACTATTAACACGCGTGCATCAGAACCCACATATTCTACATAGTCTTGCAACTGAAACAATAAAGAAAAGAAAAAAGATGATGATAATGTTTAAAATGCTCCCATAAATCAAACCACCACCTTTTTTTCAGTAAATACCCTTCTAAGTATCTCCAGACGAAATATCTCATCAAAGCTCCCGTCTACAGTTCCTTTCTTGATCTCTGGATGTTCAGAATCAACAAATGGCCCTGTCTGAGAAAAATTTCTATAATAAGTACTTTCCTAGGAAGTAAACCAACTATGATGTTAAACTTAAAAGAAACTGGGTTGATTACCAATACAAGCAACTGGGGTAGCTTTCTGTTTGCATATGCAAGCAGTTCTGTCAGAGGCTCAAACATCAAATTGTCTGTTGTGGTAAAAGGGCCAGAAGCAATAAGCTGCATCAAAAAAAAGTTATTCGTAATTTATAGGTGTTGAACAACCTCCGGTGGATTCTAGAAAGAAACCACCACACACTATAAGCTACAAACAGATACACTGAGAATAGGCTAACAGTGTGAATGGTGTCAGAAATAGTGGAATTCAAGTTTTGTAAATTATGAGCAGCAAAAGAAACCTCCCATCCTCTCATTTGTAAAAATTCTCTCCATTTAGACTGTGAAACCTTACACGCCCATAATGACTCTGTTAGTAGATCAGTCCTTTGTGAACTGTTTCAACAGTAAAGTAATATTAATATTGAAACATACTGGGACTATTTTTGACTCCCAAATTACCATTAAATATTGCACTATTGGATTCTTAACCACTTGAACTTTTAATCTCATCTATCCTACCTATACATACCAGGGGTCTCTTCAATACATGCTTTGTTTTGTATGGTTAGGCACAAAAAATATTACTCGTCTTCAAGTGTTCAAATGATTACAGAAGACTTGTAACATACCATTGATATCTCCTTTTGTGAACAGGACGAATCAGTTAAATTAACCTCCTGATCCAAAGCTTGCTTCTTCGCTGGAGGCAAATCTTCATTAGTTGTAGCAGATAGAGGAATAGAATCTAGTAGTTTTGAAGCAATTAAACAGTGCCCACTGGGATTATGACCTTCAACACCTACAGTCTGTAGAATCGAATCCTTCTTGGTTAAGCTTGAATTTTGCATTCATGAAATACCTAAAATCTTATCAATTTCAATTCTTACCTGTCCAGGGAAAATGGAGAACTGGCTCAAATTATGTAAGTCTAAACGAACACGCTGCCCTCCAGAATGCTCAACACTGTTAAAATTTTTGTAAGCTTAAGTCTATACTTGATGTGAAATTAAAGTAATGGAAAACAAATATTATAAGAACCTGCATTTGACAGACCTATCCTAGTGATTCTCTAAACAAATATATCCAAGAAGACCCTGAAAATCTTGTTATTTCATCACAAAAGAGTGTAAGGAGCTGGACAATCTAGTCCCTGCTTTGGTCACAACACAGCTACCCCGAGGACCCAATTTGACCAAGCAGTTGGTTAAAAATTGTGAAGATGCTGTTTGATTATATTGTCTCATAAATGAGCTTGCTCCAAATAGAGGCTGTTTTCTGGGCTATTTAAAACTAGCTTCTTTGTTGTGTGAACAAAAGGTGCATGTCAACAGCTAAATCTACCTATGATGAATGCCAATATATTTGACAAAGCATTAACAACTCCATCTTACCTGCTTTGCAATAAGACTGATTTCTCATTTAAGCGACCTTCTCCATCACAACAGATCATTCCAACAGCAAAGACATTTCTCTGAAATAGTAGCTTCTATCAGATGCTTAGATTTCTATCATGACATAATAGTTATTAATGTAAAAAAGAGCAGAATGTATTGCGAGAAATTGGGTATTTATTACATGTATGATGAAAATAAACAACAGAAAAATATTGCAACAAAGAAAACAATGGAATCTTTGTACAAGAAAATATTTTAATAATAAAAAAGTTCATTTTCTAATGTAATAAAAAAAAGAATCCAGTGTAAATGAAGGAAAACATTGTAAACTAAATGGCAAAACACTCCATGTTGACATCACTGCATATTTAGAGTATTTGTACAAATAGAGACGAAGTAAAATTACCTGTGAGGCAACAGTAGGGTCCATTGGTTCCTCAAAGAGTCCTGAACCAACAAGTGCAGCAGCATACTTTCTGATGCAGTTGTCAAGAGCATTAAACTAAACAAACAAAACAGTAAAGTTAGTGCAATGCATAAACAATAAGTCACAAAGTTAACCACTTTATGTTAATAAAAAAAATGAGATACCCTGTCCTCAATTCTGTCATACATGAACCGGCAACCTGGCTCTGGTCCAGACCCATGGACTACTAAGGAGCACTTTTTCTGGGGTTGCACCCTCTTGATAATATCATCCTCTACATTCTCATGAAGATGCTCACTCTCACCATTCTCTAGATCAGGCAGATTATTAATGTTAAATTTCACCACAAACTTATCAGTTCGTCGTCCAAATGGAGTCACATGCTTTGTTCGTTTTCCATAAGAATAACCATTTCCAGTTGATTTGATAGTTGAATCAAAAGGTTCCAAATTGAGTTTTAAAGATTCATCGATTGGAGTACCAGGAACATCTTCCTTTAAATCTACCCCCTCATCATTCAAAATCCTACATTAAATGACTGGAAGTTTTAAACTTGACTACAAAAGAGGAAAAAAAAAACATCACTCAAAAGCAATAATAAATTAAAACAAAAACCATAAAATACTTACATATCCACATCTTTGCTAGAATAAACATACAAATTAGATTCCTCTTTAACAATAACTTCTTTCTGTTCATTCTGCAAGTGCAATAGAAATCCTTCCATTTCAACATTTTGTACTGTTGAGTCATCTAGCTGCCTGTCCCCACCATTTCAATAACAAGCTTCAAAAATCTAAAATTTCAATTTCAACAGAAAATAATTCTCTAATCGTAATCAAAATCAAAACCCTAATCTTAATTTAAAAACCAATTAAAAAAATGATAAGTATACATAATGATACCTATTAAGATAATAAAGTTCCCAGCTTGAAACAAGATCTGATGGCTTCAGATTGTAATTTATACAAAAAGTAAGACCTAAAAAATAACCAAAAAAAGATTAGTAACATACAGCTTCAATCTTTACATTTCTCTATGCAAATCGAAGGCACAAATGCAAAAAAAAAAAGAGAGAGAGAGAGAGTAAAAGGTAAGATTTTTTACATTTCTTGAGAATTTCATCTTCTTCATGATCTAATGTAAACCCACTTTTGTTGAATTCTGCTTTAATCTCTTCTTCCATCGTTTGTGCTTCTAGGGCGTCTAGCTAGTTACAGAGAGAATTGGGAACAAAGAAAAAAATTGGCGGGAAAATTGCAGTGAAACAGTTGATAAAAATAGGGATTTTCGTGGGATTTTCTGTTTGTCTATTATATCCTCAGCTCTTGATCGTTATAACAAAAACACCATTGGGGCAGTTATCGAACATTGGATCCATGGGCCGGACCCATCAATCTATTTTTGATAAAATTTACACACATGATAAGAATAGTGTTGGTTTCATTTTTAATAGAGGGAAAAAATAAAAAATTTATTAATAAAATCTAAAAACATAAGGTTGATCTTCCTTGATCTCTGTAAATTAATAACCCATATTATTTAATAAAAAAATAATCTACCTACTATGTGGAACGTGTATAATTTAATAATTTCACTATCTATTATTTAATGCAAAATATTATATACTTACATGTAAATATTAATTTATAGAATCATCTTTCTCTATATAAACCATATACATTGGTTTTTTTAGAGAAAGTACAGTGATTTTATCGATTTGCACTTAGATGTATGTGTTTTACTCCGTTACGATAGTAATGCTGTTGAAAAAAAATCCCACGTGGTGATGAGGTGAACCAAACCTTGATCGAGTGACAAATGAAAAAGTGACTTGTGGTTTAACCGATTGACACTTTAAAGTCTTTAGTTTCACCAGTTGACACTTCAAGGTATGTATTTTTTTTTCACGTGATATTTTTTAACGATGTTATGGTCAGATATCCTTATATGGACACTTTCCTGTACTTTTCTCTATTTTTATAATTATTTATATTCCGACATGTATGTATTTAAAAAATACTTTATAATTTATAAAAAGTGAAATATTTGAGTAAAATATATACACGATGATTATGTCGCATGTGTAAGCAAGCTGCAGAAACTTTAAGTCACTGTATGTTTAAATGCAATAAGTATTGAGGTTTGGCAGAGATTGAGCAGGATATCCAATGTCAATAATAGAGCTATGGAATAGATTTATAAGTTGGCAATGCAGGAAAGCAGAATTTCAAAGAATTGTAATTGCTGCTACAGTCTATCATATATGGAAGGAGAGGAATGATTGTATTTTTAGCAATAGTGCTGCCAACAACAATAGCATACTGAGAAGAATTAGGTTTAATCTGCTTTGTAAGTGTAGTTCAATAAACAATGCTTTGTTAAACTCCTTTATTGAGAGAATTCAGCATGTTTTGTAAGCTGTTTTCTTTCTGTTTTATTGGGTATGCCTAGCTGTTTTTGTATCTTTTGCTTTTTCAAGTAATAAGATCTCTGTTTTTTTGGTGCCTCACCAAAAAAAAATATATAAAAAAAATTCCTTTATTGATAAAAAAAAATCTTCTTTCACAATTTTTTCTTCATATTACTAATATATAAACTATATAAAAATATAGAATATATCATACAATATTTTTAAATAAATGTTTCTATAAATTAATAATCTTTATTATTTAATATATTTTTTTATTTCACTAATCATATTAATTTAGAGAGGTTCTACTGTATATACAGCAGCACAACGAGGGGGGAAAATTAATACAGAGAATTTTCATTATAGAATGAGGTTGCTATTAATATGCCCTCATGAGAAGAATTTATAGGTCTTGGCTGAAACAATGATCTGCCTTAGGCCACCAATGGGTGCTAGGAGAGTTAACAAAAGACCAAGTATTATGCATATCTGCAATATATGAACACAAAGACTTAACATCAATTTCTTAAAAAAAAAAACATTTCTTTAAAATTTACTAAGGAAAGGAAAGAAAGCTAAGTTTTGTTATATACTTTTGGATTTGTATTTGTCAAGTGTTCTTACCCAATTCATAGTCCAAGATAGATCAAATCTCTTGGGTTTTTTAAGGATGAGCCAAATAATGCAGGGAAGCTGATAAAAGAGTAAAACATGAGAAGTTTTAAAGATTTGTAAGTAAGAATGAAAATGCATGCATATATAAATTATAGAC
>CANYLF012190759.1:0-11451 GCA_948193215.1 Bocquillonia castaneifolia
AGTTGGAACTCACAAAGACATGTTTTTAAATTTCTTATAGCGACTTTTTGTGTATAATAAAAAGTCCTAAAAATAATGTTAAATTAGGGTGAGAAAATTTTTATAAAAAAATCATAAATTGATATTTAAATTAAGAGATAACAAATATTAGAAGTGTTAACTTGATTATTATTATTATTATTATTATAAAATGAATCACCTTTGGGGTGAAACTTGAATAAATAATAATAATTATCCTTTTATTTTGGATGATGCTATATATCTCAAGTAGAGACACAATTAATGTGAAGCATTATCATTTTATTTTATAGTATATTATTTATGATTTTTTGGTTAAGATATGGGAATTCAAATATGGAATTATTACCACTAGGAAGACTTATTACCACCGTTGTCAAACCCGGTCCGGTCCGACCGGTTCAGTTGGGAAACCGAGAAACTATCTCTTAATTGGGTCAGACAACTTCTAAAATTCAAATTTTAATTGACCCATTAAAAATCCCCATAAACCCATAAATCTGACTAAAAATCCGTAAATACGGTTAAAAATCCGGTCTGAATTTATTAATTTGATGAATTTGATGTCTTTTTTTTTCAAAATTTAACTTATTTATTGAATTTAATACCTATTTTCTACTTTAAAGATATTTTTAACATTTGTTAGAACTCTTTACCAAAAAAAAAAACATTTGTTAGAACTATCGATT
The DNA here is from genome assembly GCA_948193215.1 of Bocquillonia castaneifolia. Lineage (NCBI taxonomy): Eukaryota > Viridiplantae > Streptophyta > Magnoliopsida > Malpighiales > Euphorbiaceae > Bocquillonia > Bocquillonia castaneifolia. The sequence goes on from CANYLF012190759.1 coordinate 708, forward strand.
CACAAATGAATTTTAATATTTTAATCATGTTTAAAAAAATTGAGATATTATTTTATTTTATTTATATTATTTTTAAATAATTTGGTATTAATATTTTATTCAAACCATTGACTCAATATTCACATTTGATATTTTAAATATTTTTCTATAACTTACTTGACATATGATGTTATTTTCATAATATTTTATTATATACATTATTATTTTTTATGAACATAGATAAAAATAATAGATATATATTAATTTTTTAAATTCTGGTTTACCTTTAGTTCAACAACTTTAATTTAACTCTTAATCCTCTACATCCACCGGTTCCAAACCATGCTTATTAAATACATATGATATGCTTAGTCACCTGACATACTTTTCACCATATCTTATGATGATAATGATAAGAATAATCATAACTAAGCCTAATTAATTAATTTTAGCTTTATTCGATGGATAATACGTCTAAGAAGCCGCATTAGAAAATTGAAAGGGTCAAGTTCTTAATTAAATTGATGTAGTTAAGGTCAAACTAAGAAGCAATCAAGTCATGATTCAGTTTGGAAGGAAAATCTTTTTTTTTTTTGAAGTGGCAACCATTCCAAAAAGGACTAAAACCTTGCTTGATCACTCAAGACAAGGTGAAGAATATAATAGAATTGATCTCTATCCAAATAGACTCGCCATCTTGTGATAGAGCCAATTTAGATAGAGCATCAGCTACAAGATTGGCTTCTGTATAAGTAAACTCAACTTTAAATTGAGAATGACAGTTCAAAATAGCCTTGATGTCTTGTATCAATATGCCATCTTCGAGAGAGAATTCTCAATGTTATTAATAGCCAGAACTGTTGATAGGAAATTAGATTCCATTGTGGCTCGCTCAAACCCATTAAACAGCCAATAAGTCTAGCACCCCAGAGAGTTTGTGCTTGTAGTTACTGTCCTTTTTTTCTTTTTCCATGACATAGATAAAATTTTTATTTTTCTTAAAGGTTAAGCAATAGTTTGAAAATTAAATTGGACTGGTCAGTCTCCTTGCCTTAAAATTTAATTAAGAATTTAGTTCAAATTATAAATTATAGATGATAGAGTAGTAGATATTGGGCTAGAATTAGGCCCAATATCATATAACAGAAAAAAAATCTTTCTAGAAGACTAAGGGAATAGGGAATCAAAGGGACACTTGTAAGAAATCTAGCAGGTGCTCCTCAAACCCTAGATTCCTTGAACATACTATATAAAGAATAGTACAAGGATATGTGAGATAATTCTATTCTCCTAAAACCCAAAACCCTTCTATTTTTATTCTCTTGGTCTTATTCACTGACTTAAGCATCGGAGTACGAACGGGACCCCTCAGTCTCGTCGTATCCTGACTTTGCTATTTGTATTGTAGAGACCCACAGAACAAGTATAGAGACCCGGAAGTAGAGCATAGAGACCCGCATAGAGAATCAGGATCCATCAGTTGGTGCGAAGAACATGGATAATAACACAGTCACTGGAATACCGGTGGGAACAAACGTAAACATTCCTCAGCCACAAGGACCTTTTACCAGAAATGGCGGAGTACCATTTTTCGACTGGACACCCACAGGTCCCTCAACAAACATAACCTATCCGCATCCCCACACTTCTAACCAAAGAGTAACAGCAAGATTCATAACACCCACCCAAACCAGATTCAATACATCAATACCAATAACCATGCAAACCCTCTCAGGAAATCAAACTTCTTCTTCTGCCCAAACACCCAACCCAGGAATGCAACCACAAGTAAACTTGCAAGAAACAGTGTCTAACCTGATGTCTGAAATGGCTGGCATATTCCAACAGAGAATGGCCGAAGTATTGCAACAATATGCCCAACCCACCTCTAGACCACGCGGTCAACCACCCCCACCACCACCACCACCCCCACCACCATAAAACAATCAGCCAATCCAAGAATCATCTCAGTATGTCCCCTATACACCCACCTATCATACCCAGACACCTAACTACTACAACCCAGAAACTTACTTACCTGAAGGCGGTGATGAATCCGAAGTTGGCAGAGGTCACGGTAGAAACCTGCGGGGGGCACAAGTGGAGAGGCCGCTAACAGCTGCAAGGGTAGAGCAGCAGGTCCTGGATGTATTTAAAAGGCTAAAGAGAGGGGATCTGGATGAGGATTTCCAAGTTGATGGCGGATCTCCCTTATCCGCGACTATTTTACTGGAACCTCTACCGGACAAGATCAGGACCCCAAAGATGGACTCCTTTGATGGATCAGGAGATCCAAAGGAACATGTAGCCAAGTTCCTTACCATGATGAGCCTACAGCACAGCGTTACAGATGCTATAAGGTGTAGAGTGTTCCCCACTACACTCAATAGAGCCACTCAGCAGTGGTACCTTCGGCTTCCTAGCTCTTCAATCAATAGCTTTGTAGATCTACAAACCACATTCAGGAAATGATACAGGAAAAATGTTCCACCCCTAAAGCAGTCTAATGATCTGCATAGATACATCCAAAGACCCCCATGGAGAAAGTACATGCCATACTTAACATGAAGCCGCCAAAGAATGTGAAAGAAGTCCAGAAGCTTAATGGCGGGATAACCGCACTTGGTAGATTTATGTCTTGCGGAGCAGTGAAACCTCTACCATTTTACCAGACTCTCAAAAACATGAAAAAGTTTGACTGGACAGAAGAATGCCAAAAAGCTTTTGAAAAACTAAAAGATTTCTTGTCTTCACCACCAATTCTAAGCAAACCCATGCCTGGCAAGCGGCTATAATTGTACTTAGCTGCCGCTAAAGAAGCAATTGCTAGTGTGTTAATCAGAAAAGAAAATGGGGAACAAAAGCCGATCTATTATGTTAGTAGAGTACTGAAAGGGTTGGAGCTCAGATATCCAATGATAGATAAATTGGCATTAGCGGTTGTCGAGGCTTGTAAGCGGTTGAAGGCCTATTTTCATGCTCATACTATAGTGGTGAGAACAAATATGCCACTGAGAAAAGCCTTAGAGCTCCCAGAAGCATCCGAGCGGCTGGTTAACTAGTCTATCCAACTGGGAGAGCATGATGTAAGATATGAGCTAAGAGCTGCTCTAAAAGCACAGGTCCTCACGGATTTTATGGCTGAAATGGGGGGAGATAAGGAGGAACAAGTAAGTGACAGTATACCAGAGAAATGGGAGTTATACGTGGATGGTGCAAGCAACGAAAAAGGAGCAGGAGCTGGAGTCCTTCTAATAGGACCAGGTAAAATCCAAATCATCTATGCTCTAAAACTTATGTTTAAAGTAACTAACAACCTAGCAAAGTATGAAGTTATGATAGCCTGCATGTTACTGGCAGAAGAAGTAAAAGCCAAAAACTTGGTGGTGTATAGTGACTCTCAATTGGTGGTGAATTAAACAAATGGCAATTTTGTTGTAAAAGAGCCGCTAATGATAAAGTATCTGGAGAAAATGAAGAAGCTGCTACAAAGGATCTCAGATAGGGGCGGCAAGGTGGAAATATGTCAGATCGCTAGAGAGGAGAATAAGGAGGCGGATTTGTTGGCCAAAGCTGTGGCTGAAGGGGCAGAAGCTTTCCATAAAATCCCATTAAGGGAAGAACTGACCGGTCCAAGTGTTCAAGTGTAGGAGGTCCTAGAAATAGCAGAGGTCGCTGAATAGATGAAACCCATCATTGCCTATAAAGCAACAGGAAAGTTACCGGATGACAGGAAAGAGGCACAAAGGCTACAAGCAATTGCTTCACTTTACCATTATTAACATGGAGTTTTGTTCCTGAAAGCCAGATCTCATCCATGGTGTCGCTGTGTGTCGATGGGAGATGGTCTGCACCTGATAAGGGAAATTCATGAAGGTATTTGTGGGTCACATGAAGCAGCCCCTACACTAGTCAGAAAAACACTTCTTCAAGGGTATTACTGACCAACCATATATAAAGATGCACAGGGATTGGTGGAAAAATGTGATAAGTGTTAAAAGTATGCTAAAGTGAGCCATCTGCCGGCTAGTTATCAATCACTGATTGGAAGCCCCTGGCCGTTTGCTGTGTGGGGAATGGATATCTTTGGTCCTTTCCTGCAAGTGCCCGGCTAAAGAAAGTTCTTGATTGTGGCCGTGGATCACTTCACGAAGTGGATAAAAGCTATGTCAGTACCCACCATCACTGAAGAAAAGATTGAGAAGTTCTTTAGAAACGAAGTCATCTGTAGGTTCGGCATCCCCCACACCTTGATTACAGATAATGGAAAGCAGTTTGATTATGAGTGTTGGCTTTAGTGGCATCAATCCATCTGATATTGAGTTTAACAACCCTTTATCTTTGTCTAACAAAGTTCCTAAGTGTGTAGGTTTTCAACCAAGCTAGTTTTGAATGACTCCTGCAAACCGCGCCCGTGATAAGGGGAGCCGCCCTAGCGGCAATATATCTTGCTCGCAATGTAAAGAATGTCCCCGCAACCAGCGATAAAGCGAGCCCGCGAAAAGGAAATCACGCCCAGACTTTTTGGTTCAAAATTAGAAGGCTTCTGTACACTTAGAACTGCGCCCATGACATAACCAAATTGCGCCAGCGATTTGAGAAACAGAGAGCCCCTTTCTGAAGGTTTGAGGTCACGCCCGCGATGGACTAAATCGCCCCCGTGATTTGATTAGACAGAAGCCATTCATCAAAGGAAATCAAGCGACTCCTTAAAGGAAATCAAGCGCAATCTAGCCGCCTTCTTTTCGTCCCTAATCCATTCTTAAAGTAATTTTTAACTTATAATTCCATACCAATTCACCCCCCCCCCCCTCTTGGTTTTACAGTGAGAAATTTTGAAGCTTTTGTGAAAACTTGAATATACAGTTGCACTTCTCATCCGTGGCACACCCATAAATTAATGGCCAAACAAAAAATGCCAACAGAACTCAGCTGGAAGGGATCAAGAAGCGACTATATGATTTGAAAGGCAGCTGGGTAGATGAACTCTACAGTGTATTGTGAGCCTATAGAATAACTCCTAGGAAAGCTACTGGAGAATCCCCCTTTCGTTTGGCTTATGGCATGGATGCAATGATCCCAACAGAAATAACATTCCCACCCTGGCGTGTGCTAAACTACAATGAAGAAGAAAATGAAGTATCAGCAAATGTTAATAATGATCTGTTGTAGGAGAGAATGGATCAAGCGCTATACGAGCAGAGACATATAGATAGCAAGCCGCCAGATATCATGATAAAAGAGTAAGAGTCAAACACTTTAAAGTGGAAGACCTAGTCTTACAAATAGCAGATGTGCAAAAAGGTGAGGCAGGAGTAGGAAAGCTTGGAGTAAATTGGGAAGGGCCCTATGAGAAAATGGAAGTACTTGGCAAAGGGACATACAAGTTGGCAAATCTTGATGGAACTATCCTACCCAGGACTTGGAACGCCGAACTATTAAGAAAATACTATCAGTAATTGTAGTTGTCTCCTTCACAATAATCAATGAAAAAGTTTGGGCTCTAACAATATTTTATCCTATTTTCATTCTACACAGCACCTAATAAACCGCTGTAAGAGGCTTTAAACAACGCAGGCGAAGAGGCCAAGTCCTATTAAACTGCTATAAGAGGCTTCAAACAGCCCAGTCAATGAGGCTAAGTCTTACCAATAGGCTTCAAAATAGTTGTAAATAGGCTTTTAAAAGCCCCAAAGCGGGCAATAAAGCATACCAAATAACAATTGCAAAAAAACTCAAAAGGCAAGATCAGAAGGAAAAAACAAAGGCACAAGAAATTACAAACTCAAGAAAAAGTATAATAACAATTCCATTTAAAGAAATAATATTGTTCAAAAAAGCTGTTCAAAGAAAATTACAAAGGACTAATCTAAAACATGGATATCAGCCAAGGGGTTTCCTCTTTGGTCGGCTTGCATGCCACCGTCGGGTGCAACGGTATCACCATCGGCTAAAGGGAGGACATTAGCTTGAGCAGATGGAACAACAGAAGTCTCCCTTTGTTCAGAAGCAGAAGGCAATATGTCTTCAGCATGAGGAGAAAGTTGAGCCGGATTTTCAGCAGCAACAAGAGGAGCAGGTTGGGTATCATCATTACCTTCATCATCCTCGTCATCTTCCTCATCAAACACATCATCAGCAAAATCACCCTCTGCCCCAATAGCATTTGCACAATTATACCAAACCTTGTTAGAGAGTGCATTGATATCAATATCTGCAAGCCGAGGGGAGACAAATGAAACTTTGTTGAAGTGGTCCAAGCTTACTCGATCTGCTTCAGGCAACTCAGGATTTGATTTCACAGCCACCCTTGCCTCCTCAACCACCCTTTTCCTACAAGCTTTGTAAAAAGTGACAAGCACTCGGCCAGTGAAAAGCTTGGTAGTTTTCTGCTCCTGAAGCCGTTCTGTAACAGCTCCATCTCTTTCTGAGATAAGAGCGGCATTAGATGACTTAAGCTCAGCATTTGCTCGCTCTAATTCAGTTTTTAACTGCTCCATCTCTTCATACTTCTACTGAAGCTCCTCATACATCTTCTTCTACTACTCCAACTCTCCAGTAAGCTGGACATTTTCTTCCTCCTTACCCTTCCCCGATTAGACGGCAACGATAAGGGCTTGATCCTTATCTTTAACCTCATCAAGCCCCTTGGCCAGATCAGCATTAGCTTTATTCAAATTAGCAGTGATCACACTACTTGATTTGACTGCATTAGCATGAGCCACACCAAGAGCTTCTAGATGTTGAAGAGTCTAAAAAACACATCAATAGAAATAAGTAACCAATACACATCTAAAACTATGAAAAAGCTATTAGTAAAAATACTATACTTACAGAAAAATAGAGTTTGTGGGTCTCTCCAAGAAGTTTCAATTCAAGGATAGAGCGCTGTTTGGCCATGTCCCTAGGAAGGCAAGCTAACTCTGAGAACCGCCTCGCAACACCATCACTCTCCATGGAAATTTGTTTGCGGTTAGCATGCAGCCAATCATCGGCTAGGAGGGGTGCTCTAGATTCTTTGCAGAAAACCTTCCTAAAAACTTACGGACGCTCAACCCCATCATCGCACATGATAGACCCATCAAAGCAAGGAGGAGCAACAGAGGAACCAGCTCTCTCAGAAGCAACGATGGCACCAGTAGAGTGCGTACGAGCTGCCTATGAAGCGGACAGAGAACAGACGATAATCCTGACAAGAGTAGGTACACCTGCAGATGCAACAGAGGTAATAGCACCAACAGATGAAGCCACCAAGCCGCTACCACTGGCAACAGTTGATGTAACTGGGGTAATTGAAGTGGTGACAACAGTTCTAGTGTTTACCCCAGAGCTAACGATTGGAGTCAATACAGTAGCAATTGCAGTACCAGAAGTCCTTGCTCTCTTGATGGGCCTCGGAGGAGCAGCTGAATCTAAAGACAATCCAACAAAATGCATCATTTCTACAATTAGCAAAGAAAAGTAATAATCAATTAAAGGGAGTAAAAAGTGAAAGAAGAGACAAATAAATACCATATGCAATGCCGACTTCGGCAGCCAATTCTGCTACAGGAAGCGGGTCAGCATCAGATGACCTGGAGGAAGAGATTGGGCTACCAGGGTGGTCTAATATCCGAATTCCTTTAGAAAGATTCTTAGACCTATGGTGAGACGGTGAAGGGGGAAAGATATTCTGGGCATCATCTATATCGGCTAATAGACTAGCCATCTCGGGATCATCTTCACTGATAAGCCGTTCAGAAACGGTGGCTTTACCAGCTCCCTTTGAAGAGTCCATATTAGAAGAAGATCTCCCAACGAGATATTTAGAAACTCGCTGGTCAAGACTCATCCCATTTTTAAAGCGAAGAGCAGTAAAAGTCTGTAATTCAACCCACTTTTTCTTTTTAAGTTTCTTGCAGTTAGAAAGAACACCTACAACCCAATCACGGGGTATAGACTTAAAAGCATCCGCATGTTGGACAATCAAAAACCTATCTTTTATGCCATGAACTTTTGGGGGACTATCATCCTAGAAACCATATGTCGCACCGCGCCAAGAGGTCGAAATAAACATGCGGGTCAGTTTAAAGTATTGTAAAAACCTATCTACAGTCGGCTCAACACCAACCCGTTTATGAGCATGCATAAACCCTAAAAAACTACGGATGGAATTAGGGTGAAATTGGCATAAAGGAATATTGATGCTCCAAAATTTTCACCAAAAGAGGTTCTAAGGGAAACCTTAAACCAACCTACAATTGGTTGGCATAAACAATAATCCTATCACTACCCAAACAATTAGAGGCATGACACTCAGCAGTGGGATGATGATAAGAATAACCATCAGGCAAAGGGTATTGACGAATAAAATTATGATAAGTATTCAAATCAGTAAAAATAGATTTTTGTTTTGACACAACAGTTATCATGGTATTAAACTCAGTAATATTCTCAGCAAATTCGTCAAGTAAATCAACAAGAGCCATTAGAAAAGAACATGTTTGTAGTTGAAAGTTCTCGGAGAAGCAAAGCAAAAAAGAACACCAGCAAAGGAAAATCTCGAAGGCAAAGAGAATACACAGGAAAGTAATAAAAGAAAGTACATAGGAAAGAAGAGAGAAAAATAAAACAAGTTGCATAAGAGCAAAATTTATAGGGAAAGGGAAAGAACTCAAGGTAAAAATAAGGTTGTACGATCGAGTCAAAATCAATGGTTTAAAAAAAACTAGAAAATCAAAAAGACACTAGCACATGAAAAGTCAAAAAGGTAATTAATTAATAGTAGTGTTAACACCTAATTTTTGACACAGGAATACGGAGGTGGCTCGGAGGCCCAGTGATGATTGTTCATATTCTAAGTAGCATGAATTGAGTTGACATTGCTTTTTGGATATTATATTTGCTTCATTTTAAGTGTTTTCTAAGCTTGCATAGCACGTTTTTGTCCAAAAATCTGGTTTTGAGCATAAATGATGCATTATTCAGACGGTTTTCATCATAACTTTTTCCACAAGTGTCCAAATGACTTGAAATTTTACTGGCTAATAGTTGAGTCCATTCCGCACACTTTCTCAGTTTTAAGTTTTCACAAAATCAAACGTTTGGAGGCCCAAAAAAGCCCAATGCCACTCTAAAGAGTGGAATTAGGCCCAACGCCACTCTTTCCAGTGGAGTTGGGCCCAACGCCACTCTTCCCAGTGGAGTTGGGCCCAACGCCACTCATATGACTCGTGTTGGGCTCAACGCTATAAGGAAGACTAGCGTTGGCCCCCCAACGCCAGTCACTCATTTTCAGCTTTAAAAAGCCCCTTTTTGGGCTGTTTCAGCCCAAAATGGCCCGTACGAGTCGTACAAGCATCCCAAAGCCCTGAAGGGCAACTTTTGTCAAAAAAACCCTTTACCTTAGGCTCAAGTCATTGATTTTCATTAGAAAACTCTTTGTGGTGACCCTAGCTTAAGTTTTAAGCTATTACGGGTATAAATACCAGTCTAAAACTAGGTTTCTGGAGGTTGGCAACCAGACATACAAATTTAGGCTTTAGTTCATGATACTAACACTCTAAGTTCACTTCATGGCATAAAACACTTAATTTTGGCATTATTTCACATAAAAACTCATCAAAGGTGTCATCTTTTCCACTCAAAAGGTGTTTTGAAGCTTCAAATCTATTTAAAGAAGGCTCCAGCAGTTGTTAATCAATAAGAAGTAATACAAAAGTCACTCAAACCAGATCTAATGGTTATTAAGCTCTTCCAAGGTGATTTCTTAAGAGGTAAGTCATCTAATCTATGTGTTTTTCATTATTTCTTTACATGATTCATGTTTTGCATATTATGAACATGTTAATTGTGATAATATGTTGCTATAATTTTCTGTTTGCATGTTTTATTAATGTTTTTGCATATTTCTTTTGATAAAATATTGTTTTAAGTCATGTTCATGCATTATAATTGTTGAAAGTTGCTTATTTTGCATGTTTCATTATGTTTTATTTCAGATCTGAGTTGTTTGATGTCATAAACATGTTTTAATTGCGTAAAAATTGTTTCTTTGCATGTCTTTTTGTATAAAAATCGTTCCTTTTTTGTTTTAAGCATTAAAATTATGTCTTTTTGGGTTGTAATGCCTAAAAATCATTTCATGTGAGTTTTAATGCATAAAGCTTGCATCTTTATTGTGTTTTATGCATGCCATGATTAGATCTAGGTTGTTTTGCCATGTTTCATGGATTATTACATGTTTTGGTGATTGTTGATGCATTTTCATCCCTGTACATGCGTTTCTTGGGCTTGGTAAACCGGAAAACTTCATTTTTTGTCAAATCGCATGCTCTGTTTTCTATCTGTTGACCGACGCCACAAGCAAGAGTGGCGTTGGGCCCAAACGCCAGTCCCTTGAGTGGCGTTGGGCTCTCTTTTTTGTTCTTCGGTACTGTTTTACGGAGATTAGTTGTGTATAGTAGATTTAACATGGAATGCAGCGATGGGGTAAGCTCTTGAACTTTGTTTGGTAATTTTTTAGGTTTGTTTATGCATGTAACTAATTAAATAATGCTATTTGGTAATCATTTTATGTCTAAAATTGTAGAAACCCTAGGTTTGTTGTTGTGTTTATGCGTTATGTGCTTATATCATCTTTTGCATGCAAATTAACCCTAATTAATGGCTGGTAATCTCTAAAATTAACCCTTGTTTGTTATTAGAAACTCACCATTGCATGTGTATATATGTAAAAGGTAGGTTATAATTGTTATGTGTTTTTACTACTTTTGTTAGACGGAAT
>CANYLF012191350.1:0-11434 GCA_948193215.1 Bocquillonia castaneifolia
CTTTTGTTGATAATTTTATCATTCAAAATAACTCATGGTAAAAGTAGTGATAAAAGTAATTAATCCTCCTTACTACAAGAAATACTAGAATTGGTAGTAAAATTTTTTGTTGCCCAAAATATAAAATTTGTTACTATAGACATATGGCAGTAAAAATAAAATTGCTGCATGTTGCTGCTATAAAAATGTGATTGAAAGTATATTGCAACAAAATTTGAATTGCTGCTAAAAAATTATCATTTGCAGCAACTATTTTTGCTGCCAAAAGATGATAATTGGTAGCAATTATTTATGCTGCCAAAAACTCATTATTAGTAGCAACTTTTTTTTGCTGCCAATAACCATATTATTGGCAACAAAATTATATTTTGTTGCTAAAAATTTAGTGTGGGCAGCAATCTTTTTTTGCTGCTAAGAGACCTTTTCTTTTTTTACAAATTAGTATTCACCTATAACAAACTCTCACTAGTGATATTCTATAGTAAATGCATAACTATCATAATATCAATAATTGCACCTCACAACTAATATATATAAGAAAAGCCAATTAAACAATATATTTATTAAAAAATAACCTCTATATTATTCCCATAATATATTATCATTCTACAAAGATCATAAGACTTACATTTACATAAGATGAAACCACTACTAAGAAAGTGCAAGATTTACATTGACAAGTTCTCATACAAACTGCACGCTCACTCTAGCAAGCTCTCCTCCAGGTACACTCTAGCGCTTGCACTAGTCTGTTATAGATAAAACTGATGTACATAAGCAACCTTGAACTAGACATCAAAAAAGCATTTGCAAAATTAAGCTTACTGCTAAAAAGGCCGTAGAGCTCAATCCTATATTATAGTCATAGATATAACATTTGTTTAGAAGCTAAAGCATACGAATAAGGGCATACGAGAATGAAATGTGAAAGGCTTTTAAAAATTTATCCGGCAAAATGAGTACTCACAAAGAGTCAAAGACAAGATGAGAGTACACTAAAGTGAAGTTACCTGATAAATAGTTTGCATAAGATATTCCCAAATTCCAGCTCTTAGCCTAATTCCCTCCTCAACATAGACACTTGGTACTTCCTCTTATTTATTTTTCTCTAAAAAGTTACAGAGTTTGTAATTCCAACCTCCTCCACATCCATTCTCAAATAACCAGTAGTTTCCCCAATTTGAAAAGGAACTGGTGTTGAGGATATCCAGCATCTGTATCCAGAAGTGACAGTGGCAATCGGTTGCATTGTTAAAACTCAACAATCCCTTGTTATCCTTGTTTTACATCCAGTTCTCAGTAAAAAGAATACTCACAGATTCTTATGTAAGAAGAGAACCACCTCCAAGCACCATAACCTGTAATACAAAACAAAAAAAAAACACACATATCAAATGCGGATTAGAACACTAAAGTATAACTAGTTCACCAGCAAGCAATTCATGGCAAAATCAGGTTAATGTGCAATGCATCTAGTTCCAAGACTAGAGCCATGATTGAAAAGATATCCAAAATGAACCATGAAAAGGCTCCAAGGGTAGCGGAAACAGATTATAGTCTAGTAATCATCATACAACGGAAGCTCTAGTTGAGTGAAAGAACAAGATGTTGTTTGTTTATGTAAGGATAGTAAAATTTAATTTACAGATAAAAAAGTGAAGACTGCACAGTGCAAAACAATCTGGCAAGCTGCAGAAAAACAAATTTTCTATCCTATAATGATTATTGCATCTTTATGTGTGCAACTTATGTCATGTGTGCAATAAAATAAGGTATGCCATATGGATAGAAATAAGAAATTGCATTCAATTGTTCACTCTGAAATGGATTACCAGCATTGAGCCACTTGCAGTTTCATTATTCCCATCAAATTCAAATAGAACATCGAAAGCATGTAGCTTCCAATCTAGAGCAGGTGTGACAACAACATTGGCCAAGCAAACATTACCATGAACCTGTATCAAGAGAAAGAAAGAAAAAGAGAGAAAGTTTAATAATTAGAAAAATTTAAAAGAAAAGAGGAAAGAAATCAAGAACATTAAACTATTATTCACAAGAGCAGGTGTGACAATAACATTGGCCAAGCAAACATTACCATGAACTTGTATCAAGAGAAAGAAAGAAAAAGAGAGAAAATTTAATAATTAGAAAAATTTAAAAGAAAAAAGGAAAGAAATCAAGAACATTAAGCTATTATTCACAATACTTACAAGCTTACAATCATTGTTTAAAATGCTCACAGCTTTAGATATCTGGTGCAGCCTCCGAGCATAATACCCATCCCTAACACCAAAATAATTATGAAAAGTTAAAATTTTATGCAATAAAAGCCATAAACATGGTTATTACCAATCATTTTAAGTGGGAAAACATATAGCATTTTAAGTGGGAAAACATATAGTTATTTTACTACTAAGTGAAGAAAAAGCATCATTGATTGGTCTTTGCCAGTGCAATGTCCTTGTGAATTCTGCAGCTCAACATGATGATTTGGGAAAATATTAAAATTAAATAAAAATGCTAGTTCAAAATATAATTAACAGGCCTCAAAGAGAAACTCATCCTGCAACAATTCATTTTCAATCGACGTATGTCAACCCTAAGTGCTTATTGAACTACTAACATTGATAAAACTTTAAAGTATAACAAAGATCTCAAGCCTATGCTATTTCTTCAAACTATAATTTCTCCAGGTAACACTGACCAAGTCCAGCTCATTGGGCATTGCTAAAACCAGAGACTAGTTATTGGATAAGGGAATTGTTTAATTCACCAGCTGGAACAGAAGCATACTTTAGGTCCAATTTGTCATAGACAGAGCTGGGATGAACATTTGTATGAAACAGAAAATAAATTTAACTAATAAATGAATAGAGTACAATATTGCAAAACAAAAGAAAATAAATTCAGAACTCAAAAGATAACATTAAACGTTAAAGCATTGGCCAGAAATTCGGACCACAAAATGAGTTAAGAGAGAATCACATACTTGACCGTCTTGAATCTTCAAAAGCAGGTCTTTCACTTTGTCTTCAACATGTTGAACCTACAGCAAAGCCAAAAAAGTAATAAACTAATAAGTACATATAAACTCGGATTGATAAGCAAATATTTGCATTTGAAACTTATTTCAGGTTAAAGCCATAGTTCACTTTTCCATAGAAAGAAATGGAAACTAGAAAAATGTTAAATTTCAGGCAACTACATTTCTGGTTTCTGCATCAACGTTAGGTGCAAGTTAAAGCCAAGCTGAGAAGACCAAGGAATCCTAAACAGTGATATTTGGTGAGTGAATATCATTTTGCTCACAGTATACATATAAAGGGGTTAGGATGAGAACGAGTGATAGTCCAAATCTTACATCATTAGCAAACCAAAAGGCTGAGCCTTCAGTTCCTTCTTTAGCATGCTTCAAAGCAGCTCCTGGCTGAAATGGTGAGAGAAATGAAACTTAAATCAATAAGCATGCAATAAAAGTAAGCTTAAATAAAACAACAAGATCATTAAATAAACATTGTAGTCTGAACATTATAAAATGACTCTGAAATGGGTCGTGAATTGACACACTAAAAGACTAAAATACACACATTATAGCGTATATGAAAATAAGTCAAGGGATTATATCAAACTGCAATAAATAAAGTAAGTTTCAATTGAGAGAGAGATCCATATAGAAAGTGGAGTGATGCTTTCTTCCAAACTGTGCACTGGAGATTTCCATCCACTTGAAACTGTAAATATTTTTCATCGCTGCAAAGTATTTGTTTAGGCATAAGCAACGCAACACTCAGCTAAACTCAAATAAATGGCCTAACACAAACACAAGAAATTTAAAAAAAAAACAAAGAATTAAGGACCAAGAAGTAGCACTAGTACTTTATAAGCAAAAGAAGTCTCATAGATACCTTGCATGTTGTCTAGATCTACTTCCACTAATGGTGAAATAAAAGGTGAAAATGCAGCTAAGATATCTACGCCTGGGGTGACAACATTAGGCTGCATTGCATTTCAGCATGTGAAGCAATAGCTGAAACAGAAGAATGTATATGTAACTTTTATTACTGGTAATACAACTGTTGCACCTTCATGATCTCGGGGATAAAAATATTTGGATGACAAGACGAGAAGGAAGCAACTATTGGAGCATTGGTATCTCTGATTTCTTCACTTCTTAAAATATTCACTGTAGGATTTCTGCATCACAAGGAATTATTCCTTCTATTATTGAAACTTGAAAGTGAAATTGAGTACAGAAAACAATTTACAGAAGGGTTAATAATATATTGGGATAAGAGAAGGGTTAAACACAGAATTGAAACTGAATTTCAATTTCATGTAACTAAATAATATACTGGGATAAGAGAAGGAGATCAAAATAAAAAGAGTTAAAACCTGTCGAAGTTTTGACAGAAGAGTGAATAAACAGAATTGGGAAAGAAGAAAAACAAAAACAAAATTCCATGTCAGAATTTGAGTTTAAATTGTGTCTGTGAATCATAAAATTTTACATACAAGTGAGCCACAATGCATTCCACATCAGATTCAACTATTGTTAGTGTCTGAATCACACCTTCTTATCTTAACCCCAATTCAGACAGAAAAAAAAAACAGTTGATTTCAACACCTGGGAGATGCTTCTGGTTCATGCAAGCATAATGAAGCA
Source organism: Bocquillonia castaneifolia (assembly GCA_948193215.1). Classification (NCBI taxonomy): domain Eukaryota; kingdom Viridiplantae; phylum Streptophyta; class Magnoliopsida; order Malpighiales; family Euphorbiaceae; genus Bocquillonia; species Bocquillonia castaneifolia. The sequence goes on from CANYLF012191350.1 coordinate 4,664, forward strand.
CAGGAGCGTCAACTTCTGGTTCATGATGGTGCACTTTTCTTATCCAGGAACTCCCTATCTGCATTTACTAACAAATGAAGACAGAATTTCTGGAAGTGTTCAGATGTAAGTTGCAAGAAGCACAAGTAAGACATTAGTCAGAAAACAAATCCAAACAGAACTACCTCCTAAAAAAAATCGCAATCTGTGATGGCACACAGTGCGAACATTTCCAATTGATATGATTCTTAGAATGTGGTGCATATCAATAACAAATGTTGTTGCACTAGCAACAGGAAAAAGGTCTAAAGTATCTGATTTCAAAAACAAAAGGACACAGAAAACCTTTGATCCAATATAGTATTGATTAACAGTCTCAAGCTCTTTGAAGAAAGCTGCAGTTTCAACTTTTGCACTTTCTGCAGGAAAATTTCCATTCTCTAGATCTTTTAATCTGTGAATAATAATGCTAATTAAGGAAAATACACATACCTGCAGAAAAGCATTTAATGTTAGAGCAGCTCAAGCACAGTTCAGAACACACATTTTTCAGAGCCAACACTTACCTTTAGAGAGATGCTAAGTATTCCACTTGGAAAACATTCTGCATTTTCAGAGAAATAAGAGAATTTTAAGAGCAAAAAGATGACAAAATTGAATTCTTGAAACATAGGTAAAACAAATAAATTATAAAAATGTTGTTAATATTTTTAGAAAAATCTTAGAAACACTTGTTAATATTTTAAAAAAATAAATGGAAAAAGCTGAAATTGAAGTTGAATCCGTCTAATCAGCAACATTAGTGAGTCAGATGAAAGAGAATTCTATTTTATCATATTCAAATACATGAATCTCTAACAAAAAAAATGATAAATTATATAAACAAACAGTCACTGCAACATAAAAAATAAAAAATCACTCAATCTCCACAGCAACTACAATTAAAAGGCCAATTGAAATTGAAACCCTAATTTACCCCCAAAACGCCACTAAATTAAGGCAAGATGACAAAAAAAAAAAAGAGACGAGAGTAAGAGTAACAAACCTAATGTTATGCAGATGGTAACAAGTTAAAAAGAAATAAAAGCACCGAAAATGAGCAGAACAAATGGCGATTGAGGGATGAAGAAAGTGGCGGTGGATTGGGATTGATATGGAAATGATAGTCTGAGAAGATTTCAAAAGAATGGGGATAGATTTCAGAAGATTTAAGAAGAAAATGGCGGTGGATTTCAAAAGAGTGGGGTAGATTTCAGAAGATTGATGACATGCGATTAGGTTAGTGTTTCGCCGGAGTGGTTTCCGAAGATTTCAGAAGAAAATGCGATTAGATTGGGACTGAAATCTTGACTGGCCGAGTGTCTGTTATATTTGTTAAGGAGAGTGTTAGAAGAAGCAGCAAGATAAGTTTTGCTGCAAAAACATTCGATAATAAGTAAACTAAACATTCGAGAATAAGTAATTGTGGGCTTTCTCATATTTTAGTCCAGTAACTTCATTAACATTTTGATATATAAATTAAATATGCCAAAATATTTTCTTGTCCTTAATAAATTAATATATAGTAAAAGTATAAAAGAGTGATATGTAAAAATAATTAATAATTCAGTAAAATAGATGGTAAATTCTGAATTTAGATTTTAATAACTATATTTATATTTATTTAAGATTTGAATTTTGACAATCTATAACACTTTTTAAATTTTAATATAATAAATCAATGTTTTAACAGCATTATTTTATTGTTATTGTAAATATATAATAATTAATAGCATTGAAAATTTTTTGTTACAAAAAGAAATCTTAATCAAACAAATAGTCACAATAATTATTACGGCCATAAAGCAATTTTAACAATTTGCAGCATTTTTTAATATTGTTGCTATAAATTAGTGTTTTAGCAGCAAAATTATTTTTGCTGCAAAATGTTTGCTGCTAATTATCATATTTCTTGTAGTGTTTATAATTTGTCTTTAACCGAACCCAATTACTTTTCATTTCAACTTGGAAAATACCACTTTATGATTGGATCAAGATCCTCTTGATTTTCAACATGATTTACTTAAATTGTGGAGGTGTGGTTTTAGGTTGAAATTCAAAGTCACATGCATCAAAGGCAGATTCGTTAAATTGCATGTCGATCGGCTTAGTGGATGGCCGGCCTGTATTATTCTTCCAACTGTACACATATATAATTATATATACTTATCTACACTCAACGGTTAGATGAGTGTAATATACCTTTGAGTTATTTACATTTGGAGATGTGAGATTTTAAAAATAATTCACATTTTGGTTGTAGTATACCCGAAATAGATAAGTAAAATTCTATATGCATATGTAAATAATATAATTATTTAATTATATAATAAATCCTACTTTTTTATATATAATAAAGAGATATTTTATTAAAATTAAAGAGGAAAAACATATATTTGTTTCACCTGAAACTATCCGGGCAACAACAATCAAAACATATGTGAAAAAGACCAGCAACGAGAAGGAATTACTTAAGTAATACGAAACATTGAAAGTACATATTCTTCAAAATTGTTAGTGTTAATTAAACACATATTCTTGTTTTGCAATAACAATGGCCATATTCTTCGTAGGATCACCCCTGTGAAAAGAAACACAATCGTTTTGTTCTGCCACATATAGGAACTTTTATGATAATTTTTGTTAGGACCGCAAACCTCATCTTAACTCCAGCATTAATATGATACTATCCGTTTTGGGCTAAATCCACATGGATTTGTTTTGGGCACCTCCCAAAAGGCCTCATACTAATAGAGTTAGGTGGACACTTATATTCAAGGTAATTTTTCCTTCCATTTCCGATGTGGGACTTTGGGTTGCACCCCAACAATCCTCCCCTCAAATTAAGGACCACACACCACGTGGCTTCCTCTCGAGCGATAATCTTCTTGATTCGTCAAATCATTTTGCACCGCCGCTATTAACCAACGGGACACGCCGCCTGACCACCACAATATCAGGAAGACTTTCGACACAAGGCATCAAACACGAATCCAATCGCACGGACAAATTGAGAGCCTCCCACACAATGCAGTTCACCGCTGGCTCAATCTTCGAACCTTGGCTCTGATACCACTTGTTAGGACCCAAACCTCACCTTAACTCCAGCATTAGTATGATATTGTCCGCTTTAGGCCAAGTCCGCACGGATTTGTTTTTGGGCACCTCCCAAAAGGCCTCATACTAATGAAGTTAGGTGAACACTTATATTCAGGGTAATTTTTCCTTCCATTTCCGATGTGGGATTTTGGGTTGTACCCCAACAATTTCCACTTTGCTAGCTAAGGTGCATTATTTTATTGGTAAAAGAGATTGCAACTTTTATTTAGTATTTGACCAAAGTTTTAATAATACTGTTAGGAGTATCCACACTACTAGCATAAAACAATAATAATAATAAAAGCATTAATAATAATTAAACTCTAACCACTCACTTGGCTAGTACTAGTCATTTTGAATATATTTGGATCAAATCCCTTTTGTATTGCAATGTAGGCCTTTTGATACTCTTGCCCATTTTTCACTCCACAAATTTCAATTTAATAAATTTCAATATGGTATCAAACAGGTTTGGCCCGGTTGTCCATCTAGATTTCAGTCCCAGAGGCCCGGTTCGGTGTTGTGGCTGCATTTCAATTAAATAATTCAAGTTTAAAGAGGAGTTTAATTGCAAGTGTCAACTGGGCCACAATAAATGACAAAAATCCAGTTACACTTGAGGGGGAGTGTTAAGAGTATCAAACATTGCTAACATAAAACAATAATATAAGTATTAATAATAGCTAAGGTCCAACCATCCACTTGCCTAATCATTTTGGATATGGTTGGACCGAAGGCCATCTGTGTTGCAATGTAGACTTTTTTTGACACTCTTACCGATTTCTCACTCCACCAATTTTAATTTAATAAATTTCAATAAATACAAGTAAATATAATGTGGATTCTCTATATATGTGAAAACTAGTGCACTAAATTTCAATATTACTTGTTATTCCATTTCTTTTTAATTATATATAGTAGCTTTTTTTTTTTTTTTTTGCCTTTTCAACTTGATTATTCTTTGTTTAAGTAAAGTTTTTTTGCTATTTCTATGTGGAGAGAATTAACTAATTAATTCAAATACATTTCAAGTTGACATTACTGTTCCAAAATTTAATAATGGGGGCATTATCAAGATCAAAGGGATAAAAATGGTACCTTGAAGAGCAAGAATTAATTCCATTGAATGGAAGATCACAAACATATATTTTCCGAATATACTTATTGTCCAATTATTTTAATATTCACCGGAATTTCCTTGATGTTTGCAAGTAACTTCTCTCCCTTTGCACCTGATCTCCTATATATCTTTTACTGTCCTTTACCTTTGATTTGGTTATATTTAATATATTAATATGTAAATTTACTCAGTGATCATATATATTTCTATGTATATAAAATCGTACAAGTGACGACAATTTCTATTGTGTATATATAGACCTATAACTCTTCATCTTGTTTCTATAGCCTTCATTATTCTCTACTTGATAATGTCTTCTAGTAAGAAAACCCTCTTCGCCATTAAAATGGCAATACTTTTCTTCTTGTGTCTCACTGCCAATCTCATGGTATCTGTAGCTGCAGCAAGAACAGGGCAAACAATATTTCCAAATAAAGCACCTCCAGAAAATCCAGGCCCTAGTCCCTGCACTCTGCTTCCCATTAAAGATCCTAGGCATTGCCAAAAACATTAATCAACTTCTTCACCACATGTACATGTAATATATATATATTCTTCCTTTCTATTTTCTTTTATGATCTTTCTTTTTTTTTTTCCCTTTAATTTTGATTTTCTCTTACTAACCCTGAAGCTCAGTTTGTACATAGTATTATATATTTATGTTATTAGCCAATAATAAAATAAATTTTTAATTTGCTTCACTACTTATTGCCATTCATAAGTTTTTTTAATCCTTTTTCTCAATCCGGGATTATACTGCCTTAGCTTAATTAGCTAGTTAACAACCATCTAAAATTTATCCCGTGAGCATAAAATGCCTTTATTTCTTTCTATATTTAATTGTTTATCCTAGGAATTATTAATTGCAAGTCTATATAAGAGCCGACCAATTTTGATATCTTGGTGAACTCCATGCAATGATCTAGATTTTCTTTTATTTTGTATAATTTTCTTCCAAAAAAATCACTTATATTACAATTTTATTTAGTTCCATGCTAATTTTTGGAATTGTTCTTCCAGTACTTTTGCTAATCCTTGGATTTTTTTTGTCCTCCAGGTTTGTTGATTGCTTTGGCAAGAAAAATGTGCAATGTTTTTGGCGTTGTTACTGCTGTTTGTGTTGTACGTGAAGAATGATATTTTTTTTTTTAATTCGTAAAATGAATTTTTTTAGCCACAACTATGACACACTTGACAAATAATCATGAACTTAAAAATTTAATAAATCGGTATAATATTTTTTTGAACTGTGACAAATTTATTCAATTTTGAATTTATGAATGAAATTGATAAAAATAAAACACAATTTATTTTTATCAATTAAGTCATAAGTTAATAAATTTGTTACAATTCAAAAGGATAATATATTAATTTGTCAAACTTTTAAATTCAAAATATATCTATCAAGTGTGGTGTAATTTTGGCTAAAAATATTATATTTTACCTCTTAAATTTGTTGTTAATCTATTTCAATTGTTGCTAAGTTTTTTTAAATCATAGGCGTACTTTATTGCAAATACAATGTTCAATGCAAAATAATTTTAATGTATTCCGTCCATAATGATATATTTGTTTATTATGTATTTTCCCTTGTTTTTTTTTTGTTTTATATTTACTTATAATTCAATAGTTATTAACAGAATCAAGTAATAGTAATTGTTTTCAATGTTATAGGAATATTATGACAAATTTATTGTGCATCAATTATAAAAATTATTATTTCTTAATACGTATAATTTTAATTTTAGGCCTACAAATTACTTGAGACAAGAGGGATATTAAACTTGCAGAAATCAACCAAAGATTTACCAACACTCGAAATATTACTCCAAATGACTTGATTCGTGACGTGTATGTTTAACTTCTTTACACTTAGACAATTGAATTAATAATGCTAATGAAATTTTCTCTTACTGTATTGTATGCTTACAATAGCTCATGTTATTATGAATAAAACTTTTTGCCACCATATTTCTTGATGAATAATTATTTCTTGAAAAAATTATTCATATTATAACACGAATCATTAAAGATGTATTTGATATAAGTTTTAATGACTTGTGTAATCTTACGAGGAAAAACTAATTAAGGACGTGTGATAATAAAAAGTGGAGCGAACAAAAAACTAATTAAGGACGTGTGATAATAAAAACTAATCTAATATATATATATATATATATATGAAAGCTGAAGCAGAGAGAGGGCTTCATTCATAGATTGACATCTAGGATTCTAAAATAATGACACGTGTTCATAATTTAAATTTATATTAAAAATTTCAATGACACTTGTCAAATATTAAAAATATATTAGACCACTTGGCAATACGTGATTTGCTAATAGATGCATCATATATCAAAGACATATCATTTATTAATAGATATGTCATCTGTCAATAGACATGTTCTTTTACCAAGAGACATGTCTACGGATTTGGTAGCAGACATCATTCACTAATAGACACTTCTTTTATCAATAGATATGTTCACTACCTCTAGACATTTACTTTGCGAATAGACATATCATTTACCAAT
>CANYLF012192129.1:0-12691 GCA_948193215.1 Bocquillonia castaneifolia
TCAAATCGAAGATTATTAATCATTGTTCAATTGATAGATTTTCTGGGTTTGGATTCGATACCTTTATCAACGCAAAATCAATGAGATACGCAATTGAAGCCATGAATGGTCATAGATCTTAACCACTGTCAACGAACCTCGATCCTGTGGCAGCGACGATGTAGGAAGCAGTAGTGTATATAGAGGTGGTGGTGGTGGTTATGGCAGCGATGCCCGCTGTGAAGTGGATATGGCAACAACGGTGGATACAACCATGATGAAGGAGGTTATGGAGGTGGTCATGATAGAAGATAGAACTTATGGAGACAGTGATGGTGGAAGGTGTTCCGGGCTGTTTTTCTTTTTATAAATTTAAAAGAGAAAAAAAATAGAAATGGTGGTTTTCCTCAAAGAGTTTAAAAAGGGTCCCACTTTCTTACTAGTAAAATAAGCTAAAAGTAACGGTTGACTTAGTGGGACGTTTGCTCAGTTAAGTACAAAGTTTTGTGAGGGGCTAAATGTGTATCATTTTCATGTTTTATGAGGAATTTTTGAGCCAAAATTTTGTTTAGTGTCATATCCGCTCTTGGACCAAAACATTAAGGTCAAAAATGCACTTTTGCCCTATAATTATACAATGAAAAATATAATTTTTATTATCCGGTATTGAATTGAATGTTTTTTATTTTTGACATAGAATGTTAGTGCTGCACTGGTACTGGTAGTGGGAAATGTATTTTCATTCCAGGACTGGAGTCAAGACTTGAGACTTCTCCTCTTTAAATAAGTCCATTTTAAAACCCATTGATTGGATCAATGTTAAAAATAAATGTTAAAAAATACAAACACTAATAATACTAACAATCATAACTCCGTATGGCTACTAAAATAATAATTATTGTAAAAAAATAACCTACTAATATGAAAGAAAAGATGTGTTTTTTTTATAATGGTGATTTATTTTAGTTGTTATAAATATACAATCCATACATTAATGGGCCCTATTTTATACATACATTATTCTCTAATGGGTTTTGTTAGATGTAGGGCTATTTTTGTAGTATTTTTAAAATTTTAAGAATCAAACTTCAAACTTTAAGAAGTTTAAATGAGATTTGCATTAGGGATTTATCTATACCTTTACCTTAAAAACACACTAGCTAACATCAATTTAATATGTTGGTAGTTTGGTAGGAGATAGACGTCTTCATAGGTTGGGCCATATTCTTTTAGAGTGGGTCCAACTCTTATTCAAGCCCGGTTCTAGTTTATTTTTTCAAGCCTGGCATATTAAATGAGATATTTGTGGGTTTGAGTTGAACCTTTTTCAGGTTTACGCATAATTTTTATAAAAAATTAAAATTCAAGTCTACTTGTTAAAATTAGAGACTTAAATTAGACCCAGGCTAAAGCCGGATTTGAAAGTAAGATGAGTGTTGAAGCACATCCAGAATGGGTGGGCCTAAAGAGATATCCAGGCCCATAAACATGTTCAATTGTACATGACCTTATACTAATAGTTATAGAATCTGGTTCTATAAGTAAACATGTTTGTGATTTTGTGATTTTTCAATTTTCATGTGATTTTTTCGTGATAAATTATAGTATGCAATAGAATATAATTTGAAAAATTATTGTATATCATAGTATTTTCAACTTTTTTATTCAAAATAATGATATAAATGACATTTTCTTTAATTTAATAAAACTAAAAATGATATATTATGAAATAACACTAAAAATTAATGAAATATGATTATTTTCATCAATATTTATATTGAAAATTTAGAGATATACTTTAATTTATAATAAAGTATATCACATATTACAATTTGTCAAAAAAACCACGTACTGAAAATTAAAAATTCGCTAAATCACATGCCTTTTGAATTTTTCCACTATTTATCTGCATGATGGATAATATAGAGCAACTATTATTGCTTCCAAATCAAGTACAAGCCTAAAACTAGTCGAACTAATCTTAACCTAACCCTAACTTGGTCATATCTGCGCAATAGAGGTCTATTTTTCACTTATTCCCAAGTGACAGAAGTATTGTGTATGATTTTGATATGTTGTTTTTTTTTTTCTTTTTTTAGTTGGATAGGAATTTAAACTTTGAGACTCTAAATGTTGATTATAAATGTTTATGTTACTTTCCTACATTTCTTTCTTTTTTAATAGATTACCCGTTGCTTTAAAATATAATAAAATTCTTTTCGCATGAATCCATTGTTTATTTATAAGTTCTAAATATTGTTTATATTTAAGTTCTAAATTTGAATCTCTAATTTTATTTTCTACAAAAAATTTACTATATAAATAATCACTATATATTTAGTGTCTATCACCATTGGATGAAAGTATTTAAAATCATCCATAGACCCCAAATATAAACAAAGTAAATAAAAAATCAAGTCACCATAAAATCAAGTCAATATATATATATATTGACAGTTTGAATAATTTAATCAATGAAATAACTAACATTTTAAGTTGAAAATTACGATTTTATTTCAAAGAGTTCATCTAATAATTTTCCATTTATAAATAATAAGAATGAAAACAAATGAGAGAAGTGCTAAAAACCCACCCTAATTCTTGAGTCAGTATAGATACTCCTTCAAAGTGGAACCAATTGGAAAAAATTTTTTATTTTGAAATTAAAAAAAAAAAAAAACAAATGCACCACGTTTGATATTTAAAAAAGAAATTGAAATAAAACAGAAATTTTATTCCATTTTCTGTTTTGTTTCTTTTTAAAATTTAAGATCACAATGTGAAGTAAATAAAGGCTGAAAAATTTAGTACAAATAACATCTACCTACTTATTTGCATTATTATTAGAAGAATGTTTCTAATTTTATTTAATTGTATAGAAACAACTTATGAGGCATGATTCATGATTCAAGTGGTTAAACACTTAGCCTTGCAGGTTTTACGCTTGGAGATCGAGAGTTTGATCCTTAAAAGCGCATGGGAAAAGTGTACTTTTTAAATGAAACTCACTCGACCCGGAATTAGTCGGAGCTCCAAATGAGACTCCGGGTAGTAAAATCTATAAAAAAAATTGTGTAGAAACAATTATCAAAATAAAATTTTTCATTTTAAGAATCCTTTTCCACATGGATTCTATTTTTATGTGATCCAAAACATGCTAAGGTAATTGCTTGAAAAGGAGGCTATAAAAGGCAAAAGATAAGAATGAGAATAAAACAACATGCATTTTACTGACAAGGCCATGGAGTGTGCCATATTGGTGTAACTACTATTTTTTTCTTGGTACTTGGAAAATTTCTTTTTAATTGGCGCAATTGTTATTGCCAATGCTTGTGAATTAGGTAGTTAATGGCTTGATGCGTCTTGATTTTAAGCAAAATGAGGAAGAGACATTTTTTAAAAAAATTTGACAAGCATAATCTAAAGTCATTTGAAAAGCTTGGCCATGTCTACATATGATAATGAACTTGATAGCTCAGCCAAGTCCCCCTCTATAAACAAAGAACTCCAAAACCCCTTTCCCTTTAGTCTTAAACCTATCTTTTATCTTCAGGATTGGGTTCTCCTCCTGCCTGAACTTGGTTTTTTGTCTTGTCGGTTATCATAATGCTGCCATGATGACTTCCTGCATATTAGCAATCAATGATAGACAACATAAGATATTTGAAGTCATTTCCTAGCTCAAAATTATGAACTAATTTGCAGGGAACAAATGCAAACCGTTACTTACCTGAAGGCGTAGAGATCCGATCACCCGAGCCAACTCCTTGAGTGGAATTACCAGTGCCTGACTGCCTAACACGGAATTCACGTTGGAGTGCTGCATCAGCAGCTGTGCCTGGTTCGTTTTCTCCACTGGTTATGTGACTTTCACCACCTGGCCTCATTGTAGGTTTTGATGAGTAGGTTGTTGACCATGATCCTCCATTTGATCCTGCTAAAGCCATGATCACATCTGCCTGAAATAGCACAATGTGGTTAAAGGAACGGCATGTGTGTGCAAACAGTTCATTTATGCACATCAATCAGGAGGGGAATTTTTTTGTGAAAGAAGAAAAGGGTTCTTCTCTGGATAACATACACAAAATAAGTAAATAAAACCCTCAAATTACTACAAAAAATGATTATACAACAACCAAAAAAGTTAACATCATCCATAAAAGCTTGATAAAAATCTCAACAGCGCATTCTGATTTAGAAGATGCACCTCTCTTTGTCCACAATTCCATGTTATAACCAAACAAATGCAAAAGAACTTCGCATATATCCTTGTAGCAGATTCTCTTCAACTAAACTAACAAACCTAAGGATTCTGGACACATGCAAATGTTCCTTAAAGGTCATAAAAGGTGAATCAAAATTGTCCAAGCCACCACTCAGCACAGAAACCAGACAGAACGAGTCTTACAATGCTTATAATATATAACATATAATGCACCAATCAAGACCCGAAGCTCCATTAAGCCTTTTTGAATATCCCTCTCCTCGAGAACTATAGACTAAACAAATGTCACTTAGTTTCCCAAACACTGTCGCATCCTGGAAAGTAATGTCCATGAGATGAAAAAGGAAGATGGCAGTAGAAGGATATGTCATATGTGTTTTCATATAAAATGCATTCCATGAATATTCATTTGCAAGCTAGTAAAGCTCTAAATTCGAAATGAAATTATTGTTACATCCAAACAATGAAGATCCATTTACAAATGAATTTTTTCATATCAGATGACATGAATTTCATATGAAACTATTCCAAACACTGGAAAGGGAGACTGATAAATGCAGAAAAAGGGAAAAGGAACAACACAAAAATAATTGTACAAAAAAGGTGGTAAGGGTTTATCTGAAAAAAATATTCCACGGTAAACAGATTTTGTAGACCTTGTTTTGACACAACATTATATAAGAAAACAAAGGACTAGCATGGGTATGCCAGCTTTAGCAGAACACAAAAACTCAACTTTATGCAGCTTTTAAATTACAAAAGGTAAATACAGGGAATGCAAACATTGTTATGCACAAACATGTCAAATTATCATAGTTTAGAACGGAAGATAATGTGTATGGTCCAACCAGGACCGCATATATTTAGCAGACAGGATGAGGACTACATCATTATGAAAAAGATACATAACAATCCCTATTATGTTGGCAGCCTTAAAATGTAAAATTAAAATAAGATACTTCAACATTTCAAGAAGGGAATGAGAGCAGATGGTTAAGACAATTAAGATGGAATATTTGATTTTTAATACAAAAACACCCAAATGGAGACATGCATGTTGGAAGATACCATGCTATTAGGCAGGCTAGGTAATCAACAATATAACACTGTTCATGATTATGAATGAGTATCCTTTCTTTAAGTTTCAGAATATAAATACCACCAAATGAGGGGCAGAAACAAGTCAGCATGTCTGTAGTACCATAAACTTTATTTCTTTACACCTAACAAGTATTAGATTCCAGAAAATTGCAACATCATGTAGGGACCCCTTAAAACAACTAAACTATCCTCTGCATCTATTCCCAGCAGTATGCAAAAGAAATCTAAAATAACAAATCGTTCCAATATTATTCATATGCCCAGATGCAGATTGTGTAGCAATTGCAATTGGTTTCACTTCACTAAAACATATAGCTCAACTGTACAAACATTGTGATTCAAAAGCAGTCAAATGGCTGGCAAACAACAAACTGCTTGCGTGTTTTAGAAAGCAACCGCAAATAAGCTTAACCATCCTTTTATAAGGAAACCTAAAATACCATGAACATTTTTCTCTTCCATGCAGTAATGCAATTTAACATGTCTTTGAACTTATCTAGAATCAAGGCAGCAAACACATTTTCTGATCTCATTTTGATTTTAAGGGATTAGAGAAAAAGGTTAACTAGCAGGTCCAACCATTGCAGGATTTTGACCTGGAAAAATTCCTGACCATGACAACCAGTCAAGCTGGTATAATTCTACCTGCATAAGAATCGCCCTGACAGCCCCAAGGAAGAAAAAACTGCACACCTGAGATGCATTACCATAGGCATCAAATCCATAACAGTAGAAATTATAAAGGTAAAGCAAAAGAACCATGTGTTGAGAGTAAGGTAGGGCAATAACTCAAAGCCAGCTTGAGTTCTACACCAATAAATGAATAATTTAAAGAACTAAAGAGCATGTGCTTGTGAAAACCACAGCAGTAAGGGGATGGAGAATAAACAGTTTCTTGCTTGAGAATTGAAGAAGGAAAGGATAAAATCAAGCCCCTTGTATATAAGCACATTAATGTACTTGTAATTTGGATAAGGAAGACTGGAAAGTTTCAATTGGCATAACTAAAGCACTCAACATTAACAATGGTTGCACAACATAGAAAACTGAAAAGAAAAACCATAATATAATTCTCTAAACAAAAAATGCAAACAGAGCCTGTTCCATGTTAAACTTGTGCGTATGAAATGCTGACTTCACAATGCAATTCCTAAACTCATATTTCACTAATATAAATGCAATGATCATAATCCAAAATCTAAATCAAAGTACCATATTTCCTTATTACATTGCAGAATCAACGACCTTTGGAACTTGCCCATGCTGTTCCTATAGGCATTCGCAAGGTGGGTTGATATCTAACAGTCAATACAAGCAAGTGAAAAAATATTTAATTGGCAATACTATATTTCATCTATACTCTAGTAAGTGATAACAATAAAGTTTGAAAGCTAGAACCAATTTTTAGAGAAAATGTGTGGCAACACATCCTGATGTACCATAATTCAGCATCTAGAAAATTTCTGAATCTTATACAGGTGCCGTTGGCAGATTTAGCAAAAGAGTCCAACTGAGATAGCGTCTCCTCAAGCAAACAAGAGTACAAAATTGTACAACATTAGGTGCAAATTCAAATCTACAGCCCTGAAGCCTAAAGTAAAACAGCAACATTATGACAATTGGTTTTTCACAACCTGCCTGATGAAAAGAGATTAACATCAGACCAACAATGCAAAACCTCTGATAGTTGCTATACACAAGAAACAAGTGAAAATTGGCCACATTAGGAAGTGAGCCTCTGTTAAGATAGCCAACCAACGCAAAGTGATCAAAGTGCGCTTTCACTAAAATTATTGATCCTAAGGACCCCATGCTGCATATTTGCAGACTTGTATTAATGATAATAAATAAAACTGATAAAAATACAACTACAATTTCAGAATAACCAACAGAAGTGGCAAATGCTAATCAATTAAACTAAGATGCATACACTAATCTCAGACAGCCAAACTCATACCAAGCATGTGCTTTTTCTTGACATGTTTGGGTTCACATAAGCAATAAAAGCCAACAAATATATTGTTCAACCTTAAAATGTGAACTTCAGGTTGAAAGGTAGAGAGATGGATAGCGAGAAGCAAACCTTGTTTGGGTGGACATCGTCAAAAACATGAGCTTGACCACCATAAAAAATAGTCATCTGACGACCAGCAGATGTTAAACCATGTCGACTGTCACAAAAATAGATGATTGCTAGCATCAAGTTGACTGTCAGAAAAAAAGATGTTTAGGAATGAGAACAGTGGGAGAATACATCACACCGTAAATTTTACCTAGTAGTTGAAGATTCAGGCTCTGAAACATGAGTCCCAGATTTAAGTTTGCTGCCACTTGGAAGCACCCCTGATGAATTTTTGTCAGAAGTGCCACTGCCAGCATTAATGGAACTCAGAATTCCAGGGCCTTTAATTCCAGTTCTTGATCCTTCATCAGCTGCTGATTGAGAAATTATTGATGTACCAGCATTCATATCCCTGAATTTGTTTGCAGAAACTTGATGCACAAAAGGGACAAACTGACCCACACGAGAAGGATACTGTATGGCTGTTCCCATAGGAAGAGATCGCTCCCATTTGGAAACATTGGCATCAAGTCTACTGCCAGTAGAAGATTGCAGTATGAGGGATGCAGCAGTTGGTCTCATTGCCTGCATACCATAGAAAACCTCATCATCATTGGACCTTCTAGAACGGTCTCCCCCACCTGCATTCTTGAGCATCTGAATATGAAAAGTAATCAGTAAACATAAATGGCCAGAGCCAAGTAAGGGGCTTTTGCTTTCATTAAAAATGAAAGAACCACATTAAGACTTGTGATATATTACCTTCATCAAATGCAAGCTCTCAATAGAGTCATGGGCCATTTGTGGAATCCCATCCCTGGTAGACCCCGTAAAAGCAGAATCTGAATTACTTCGCTTGCTTCCTGCTAATCTGTTGCTTATCTCAGGACCAGAAATATCACTCCTTGGACCATAAAATGGAATCCCCTCTAGATGTTTTCCGACCTGCCTTTCTATTAAAATTAATGAGAAATCAAACTTCAACATCAATGGCTAGAATCTCCAAACTTGAAAGCACACGTAATCTTCAAGAAAAATGCACAATATATAATAATAATAAAAAAAAAGACATGGTTACAGAAAGAAGCATGTACAGTGGCTAAGTAGCAAATGTGGCGTCTTTCTTTTTATGATCAGTAGTTAAAGGAAGGTGCTCCAGAAAGTTTCCCAAGTAGTACGTAATATCGAATTTTGAAAAGAAACGGAGCAAAATTTGCATGTACAATTACATTTATCCATTCCTATCCTTTAATAGGAGACTTGAAGAAAAAAGCAGACACCACTACATTGGCAAAATCCATCAACTGAAAGAAATTAAATGTAGAAAAAGAAAATGAAAATGGGAACTCATTGCAAATTCAAACTCACCCATTAGGAAGAACAAGTTAATAAGACAAGAGGAAGGAAGAAAAAGCCACAATATCTACCAACTCTAAGTCTCTAACTGACCTCACCATAACTAATCCACAATTAACCAAAGACGCCAGCTCCACTACTACTTCAAAAGAGAGCCTTTTTATATCACCAAGTGAAAATCAAAGACTGCCCTTTTAAACAAACACACAAAAAGAAAGTTTAACACATTCAATATATAACAACAAAAAAATTGACCTACTAAACAAGAGAGGGGGAAGAAAAAGATGGCACATTACTACATTAATTACTAGGATAGGAAGTAGTAAGCTAGAGATAAAGCTTTCATTTTTAATACTAGATTACAATCAAAACCCACTTCAAATTCAAAAAAGGAGGTTCCAAATATAAAAATCATCCATCAACACAAAAAGATCATATTTTTAATATTTAAAAAAAATAAAGAAAAAAAGAGTGAGCTTAACACAGACCAGAAGCAAGATCAGAAGTAGAGGATAGAGGAGCACGGACACCACCGCCACCGCCAGAAGAGGCAGCACCAGCAGATAAAGAAGCAGAAGGAGAAATATCAAGAGGGGGAATATTATTCTTATTAGGAGCCAAAACGACAGAAGGAGAATCAGTGGTAGTAGCAGCGGGAGTAGCAGAAGAAGGCTTCATACCAAGAAAATCATGAAACATTGCTTTATTATTAATATTAGCAATCACTTCTTGATGGGTACTATTGTTGTTGATAACACCGCTACTGCTACCAGTGATAATACTGATAGCATTATCAATGTTAGTTTTGGGTTTGTTTTGATGAGCCATTGTTATTAGTACGGCCATTTAACCATCTTCTCCACCTGCAACTTCATTTCTATTCTCTTCTCTTCTTTATCCCTTTCACTTGAGCAGCAACAGGAAAGAAAGATGGCACGATTTTCAGGAAAGAGCAGAGAAAAAGAATCAAACTTTAATAATAGTATTTGTAATAGGAGAGAGAGAGAGAGGGGGGGCATTAAAAAGCAAAAGGTTGAACTTTGAATGAATATCAATAAAAATGGTTTTTTTTTTTTTTTAATGTGTTTGGTTTGGTGTCTTCTACTGTCGTGTGTGTGTCTGAGGAGTTTAGGTTGTTTTTGTTGTAATAGAAGGGTATAACTGTTGTGTTTGAGAATTGAGAATATGTGTTGTTGTATATATGCGTGCAGATAGAAAGATGCGACTGGTGAGCGAGTCCAATAGAATCAAATTGATTACTTTTAATTTAAAAAAATTAATCAATTTGATTTTTTTTGAATAAATTGAAATATATTTTGCTTTTTAGATTTTCAGGCTTAAATTCATAGGTTCAATTTGATCTTGAATTATTTTTTTTAATATAAAAACAACTAACAAACTTTCATGTGTGCCTTTTACAGTTACTTTATTTTTTATAAAGTAATTTTACTTGATCATTTTATCACCATTAGATGTAATTATAACATTTTAATTTAATGGTGATGAATTAATCAAGTAAATTTACTTTGTAAAAAGCAAAGTAATTGTAGAATTTCCCAACTTCTATTTGAAAGTTATTTTGAAATTTAAAATGGGTAAAAAGTATGGATAAACCCCTAAACTATATGATAATTCTCACTTCAATCATTAAACTTTAAAGTGTCTCAATTAATCCCGTCAACTTTTTAAAATGGCACAAATAAACTATAAGCCTAACAGACCTTAACGAAACTGTTAGTATCAACCAAGAATTAAAAAAAATTACATCTCCCTTATTTTTCTTCTTCTAATAATAATAAAAATAAAAATAAAAATTACCCATCACCCATTACCCAAAAACCAAGATACAAAATCTTTAAAAATCAAGAAATCGACCATTCCTTCTCCATCTTCGTTCATCACAATCCGGCCATCTCAAGTTGCAAAATTGATGTCTATAGAAATCCCTTTTTATCCTCAACCTATTGACACCAAGAACACTACTGATAGTAGCCTGGAATGGGCGAATTGATGCGAGGAAGTTCTCAAGCCGGCTGCCATTTTTGGAACTCATACTTACTGATGTTGTTTCACAAAACGGAGGTCGGAATTGTCACCGGCAACCTCAAAAACCTTTGGAAACACTAAGGAGCTACGATAACAACACAGGAAATGACAGATCGGGGATGAACAATCGTGACCAGAGATGGTAGATCGTTGTCGGGACCGATCTTCTTTTTCCACCCTATTTCAATTTGGTGGCCCAACCAATACCACACCACACCACCACCTAAACAACTTTCTCCGCTTCCTTCACAACTAGTGACTTTCGATCATTTCTAGTGTGCAGCAACAGTCAAATCCTTAAAGAATTAATGGTGATGGTCCTTCAATTTCAAGACCGAATTTAATATCCTTTTTTGTTGGTATGTTTCATATTGATTGTAATTGTATGTATTCCTTTCCTACGTACTGATGCACTACCACTACCACCACCACCCAATATTCTTTTTGTTATTTATTTGTCTTTTAATTTGATGATTTTAGTTTCTGGGTAATTCTTGTTTTAATTTGATGATTTTAGTTTCTGGTAATTCTTCTTTCTTTTCATTATTTTTTTTGAATGGTGTCTTCTTTCCAGTGTTCCTTTTGTTATTTATGTGTATTTTAATTTGATAATTTTAGTTCTGGGCAATTCTTCTTTTTTTTCATTATTGTTTTGATGGTGTATTCTTTCCATTATTATTATTATTATTCAAAGAAGAAGAATCCTGAATTTTTCTTTTATAGCTGAATTTTTCTTTTATAGTTATGGGTTAATGTACTGATAGTGACGATTCTGTTAAGGTCCGTTAAAATTAGATTTGTTAGTATCCCTTTAAAAAGTTAAAGGGGCTAATTGAGACACTTTAAAATTTAAGAGTTAAAGTGAGAAGCACCAAATAATTTAAGGACTTATTTGAACCTTTTGTCTTTAAAATATCATTGATAAAATACATTGAAATAAAGGGTAAATTCTATAATTGTACTTTATCATCTTATTATCATTTGATTAAAGTGTTATAATATGAATGAATTCTATAGTTAGAACTGATTAAAAAAGTATTTGAAACCCCTTTTCAGTCATTTGATGACTTGTATAAATCAACATTTGATAGCGGTTTTGACTACAATCAGTTGTTGATTCAATAAGCTCAACTCTTAACTTATACTATTTTGTTTAACAAAATTAAACTTCTTAAAATTATTAATTTCTTATCTATATTAATTTTTATTGTTTTCTTACAAGGTTAATATCGACATATATATTTCATTATATTATTCAAAAATATTTTTATAAGTTGAATGTTAATTATTTTTTATTTTATTTCTATATTTTCTATAATTGTAAAATTTTAAAATAAATTATATCTATACTGGTCTTTAAAAATCTGACAGCACCGGTCGAAAGATATTTACCAAACATTAATACAAACTCAAGCTATCAACGTCAACTACCAACTTTACTCAACCGCTCAATCAAATGAGGCTTGATTTTCCAAAGTCATGTTAGCTAAATTCAATCTCTGTTATATTTTTGAAACATAAAAGGTGGTTAAAGAGAGTTTTTCAAAATTTATCATTTACTATAAAGAGTTAGCTATATGTTAAAGATACTCTTTGTAGTCGAGGATCTATGTTAAGATTGGAGTTACCATTGGTGGAATTATAAGTTTTGGGTCAGCTCTAGTTCCCAACCTTTGGAATACCTTTGAAAGAGTAACCTCATGTAGTTAATTTTCCCCTAGGCAGTTCCACTCCTATGATTTTGACTTTTTTTAGTTTAAAAATTTAACCGTGTCCCATCCAGAGTAAGTTTTCTAGTTCCGTTATTGGGTATCATTGTTATATGCACGAATAAATGAGAAGGACGGGGCAAATTGTGAGTGAAGTAAAGGGACATGAATGATTATAGACATGAGATTTATAGTTTGGGGTTTAAGGTTTAG
>CANYLF012192782.1:0-10972 GCA_948193215.1 Bocquillonia castaneifolia
TTTATGAAAAATGTGGAGTCGCCACCCGAATTGCTTCAGGATCACCTAGTGATTAACAAACAGGTAGATTCCTTTTCGGGAAAATCCCATTCATCATCACACCAGATGATTTCTAGGTTCGGAATGAGTCATCCATACTTGGGGCAATTTTCCATTTAATTAAGTAATGAGGTCATTATTGTCTGATAGAGACAAACAATATAAAAGCGGTAAATCATCCAGAAAGTACGATGCAATGAATGGGCGAGCCTAATATTATTTCTAATCAATTTTAGTTCTGCATTAGGTCCATTGTAATTAACCCTGATTGATTGAGTACTGATGGCTGCATTAGTGGGTTACTACTTATTTTAATAGTAATTAATCGGGTGGGTTATTTTCTTATTTATTTACATCTGAAATATCCACAATTGGTTTCTAACTTATTTTTGTATATATTATTTTTATTTTGGGGTTAATATTTGCACATTCATTCATTTTTTTAATTGTCCAGAATATATGAAGGAAATGGTAATAATAAACATATAACCTTAAAGAAAGGAAAGGAGAAATGAGTTTTCTACCATTTTATCTACTTATTTACCGGGTTGATTAATTAAATGTCAGATTAATTATTTAACAAGCAGATCTAGGTGATTTATACGAAAAAGGGTAAAGAGATCTTACCAATTGACCGATCTACCCGTGAGAAGGTAAACCGATCAACCTTGAAGCTTTAGAAGAATCTCGGCCTTGAAATCCCTTATTTTGGCTCTACATCGTGAAGGTCCGGCTGGATGTTTGATCATTTGGCCGGATGTTCTTAATGGGCCAGGCCCAAAAACTTGAATTTAAGCAAGCAGGTTGGGACATCCGGGGAGAGGTGAACGTCCGGCCAGACGTTTGCAATCATCCGTTAGGATGTTTGAATGTCCGGCCGGCCCTGCAATCCGTTTTCCCCAAGCTGTTTTCTCTGTATTATTACATTTTCTTGTAGATTTATAGTATACAAGCTAATAACAATGGATACAGACCCCTAAGGAACTAGTCTAGATGGTTAAAACGGTTTGAATCCATAACTAAAAATCCAAGAATAACGTTACTGTGAAATATTAAAACAATGGTTATGAAGCTCCAAACTTGAATATGAGAGGTTCAAAACACTCCTGGTCTCACGTAAAACTCATATATGCAATCAGAATATCAAACAAAATTAGTATGAGAAAAATATAAAAATCACAGGATATAAAGCAAATAATGTAAATGAGAAAATGTTCTTATTCTGAATGTATGGATGGCTTGTGGATGGTTGGTTGCCCTCAGAAATGAGATAGATTACCACTTCGGGTAGAAAATGAGCTATTGAATGATTAAGAAATCCAGAAGATTGTTTCAGAAAATCCTCATAAACTTTCAATGAAAATGACATTTTTTTTCTCTGTTCCTATCTATTTTTTTGGAAAAAAATTTTCGTCCACCTCAAAGGAATGAATCCCCCTCTGTATTAGCATCTCATCCTTTTTATAGCTTGGGAAATTAGGGTTACCCTGAGACATGGAGAATCTGCTTTGTGAGTGGGTAGGGTATGACAAATCATTACCCGTTATCTTCTGTCAGATCGTGCAGACGCTCCCCTATTTTTTTATTTGAAAATAATGAACATCCGGCTGAACCATTAAACATCCGGCCGGATGTTTATTTCTGGGCCTAATGGGCTTTTGAGTTAAAATGATTTTTTGGTTTGTTTGGGCCGTAACTTAAGGTTCGGACAAATATTTAAACACTTGTTCGAACCCTAAATTAGGCCAAAAACACATTTTAAAAATATGTAACATTTTTTGAAATAATTTGTTTAATTTTATTTTTCTTCAGCTCATTTCTACGAGAAATTGGGTAATAAAGTGGTCTAAACTAGACCGTATTCATCACTGGGCTCCCGTGCCGCTTCCACGTACCTGTATCCAAAAATCCAGTGTCTACAAGCGGTTCAATGATGAGATCACCAAGATAGAAGATTTGAATCAGGACGTAGCTTGCTCTTCTATGCTCCATGGTACAACAAAAGAGGAATTCAGGAGGGAACTATTAGCCAAGGCTCCTAACAATGTAGAAGCCTTGATGGCACTCACCAACACAGCCATAAAGGTGGATGATGGTCAATATTATCTGAAGAGAATGAAGGAATACAAAAGAGAGCTTTCCCCAAGGGGAGATAGGCGATCTCCTAAAAAGAGCAAAAACTCAAATGGTAATAATGGGTCTAAGAGCTCCAATCTCCCATGGCCAAGGAGGATGAGTTTGTACACATTAGAGAGAAGGGACAATGGAAAATATTGCCAGTTTCACAAAGATGTAGGCCACGATACAGAGCAATGCAATCACTTGAAGAAGGAGATAGAAAAGCTCATTCCTTAGGCGATTTGTCAAAAGGGATGATCATGATAGACCCGCCTACGATAGAGATGATCGAAGAAATGATAGGGAAACAGAAAAGTGAGATAACAGGCAAAAAGAAAGGACAGAAAAGTGAGATAACAGGCAAAAAGAAAGGCCTAGATATCAAAGAGGCGACAGAGGAGAATATAAAAGGAATGAAAGAAGATAAGAAAGGAGGCGAGACCATGAAGATGATGAAAATAGCGATGGAGATGATGAAAATAGCGATGCTAGAGGGGGGCCTGTTAAACACATATACGTAATTACAGGAGGTGATAGTTCTACCAAGAGAAAAAGGTCAGCTATGTCCATCTATTCTGTTAATTCAAAGGCAGTTCCAGCAAAACAGATTGGAACAGTGCAAATTTCAGCAGCAGATAAAGGGGCAACTGTAACCCCCCACGAAGATGCTCTAGTAGTCAAAGCTCTAATTCATAATTGCATGGTCTATAATATACTAGTAGACATGGGGAGTTCAGTGAATCTCCTCACTCTGAAAGTATTTGACAAAATGGGGTTAGACCAAGCCAAGCTGTCCCCCGTCAACACTCCCTCGGTGAGCCTAGGAGGCAAATCAACCACAATAGTAGGCTTGATCATGCTCGAAGTAGAATTAGGCGAAGGAAACATAACCAAGACATTGCAAGCAGAATTTATGGGGGTTGATATCCCATTCGCATATAATGCTATCATTGGGCGACCAATTTTCAATGAAACAAAGTGCTAGCATTTGCATATGATACTTACTCCTAAAGATCCCCACCTCGAAAGAAGAGGCGATAATTAAAGGCTACCAATGGCAGGCTAGGATCACCTATTGTCAAGAACTAAAAGGGGTATTCTCAACTATTGTCATAGAAGAAAATATTCAACCAAAGGAGAATAAAGCTGAACTTGTGGGAGTTGTTCAAAACAAAGCCCTGGGGTTAGGCAAAGAAATAAAAGTAGGAGAGATGGATCCAAGGATCTTCCAAGAAACTTTGCAATCATTATCTAAATTCCAAGACACCTTTGCCTGGACCGAAGATGAGTTAAAGGGGGTTAGCAGAGAAGTGATGGTACATAAACTAAATATTGACCCGGCAATCACCCCCATAGTATAAAAGAAAAGGAAGCATAGCTGGTCCAAGCAGATCACCATCAGTGAAGAGATCGATAAGCTAATGAAGATGGGAATAATTAGGGAAGTCCAATACCCTTAATGGTTGGAGAACGCATTAATGGTAAAGAAACCCAATGGCTCATACAGAATGTATGTGGACTTCACTGATCTGAACAAGGCATGCCCAAAAGATAGCTATCCACTACCACAAATTGATCAATTGGTAGACTCTACTGCAGGCCACCAGCTATACTCATTAGTGGATACCAAATTTGGATACCACCAGATACCGATGCACCAACCAGATGAAGCCAAAACCGCCTTTACAACTCACAAAGGCACCTATTGCTA
This sequence comes from Bocquillonia castaneifolia, assembly GCA_948193215.1. NCBI lineage: Eukaryota > Viridiplantae > Streptophyta > Magnoliopsida > Malpighiales > Euphorbiaceae > Bocquillonia > Bocquillonia castaneifolia. The sequence continues at coordinate 3,869 of CANYLF012192782.1, forward strand.
TACTAAGATGCCCTTTGACTTAAAGAATGCAGGAGCCACCTTTCAAAGAATGGTCAACAAGATGTTCAAAGACAATATAGTCACAAACATAGAGATCTACGTGGATGATATGATAGTCAAATCAAGGTGGGTTATGGAGGATCCTAAAGACTTAAAAGAAGTCTTTGAGATTCTTAGAAGATTCAACTTGAAATTAAACCCAGAGAAATGTGTCTTTGGTGTCAAATCAAGCAAGTTCCTGGGATTCATGGTATCCTAAAGGGGAATTGAAGCCAACCCTGACAAAATCCACATGGAACCGCCTAAAACACTTAACGAGGTTCAAAAACTCAACAGGCGAATCACCGCCCTAGGACGGTTCATTTCCAGCACGATGCCTACCATTCTTTAAGACCTTGAAAGATCCCAAAAACTTTCAGTGGTCAGACAATTACGCAAAGGCCTTCCAAGAAATCAAGACATTCCTGACATCCCCCCCATTGCTGAGTAGGCTGATTGAAGGGGAAACCCTATACCTTTACTTATCCACCACGGATGAAACAGTGGCAGTAGTACTTATAAGAGAGGAAGACGATGAACAATTGCCCATCTATTACATCAGCAAAGTGTTACATGAAGCTGAGCTTAATTACCCAAAATTAAAAAAGCTAGCCTTTGCATTGTTAATAGCAATGCAAAAACTAAGGCATTACTTCGAGGCACATCCAGTCGTAGTCAGAACAGGCAGCCCCTTGAGAAAGGTGCTGCAAAAAGCGGAGGCCTCAGGAAGAATAGCAAAATGGGTGATCCACATGGGAAGCTTGGGAGTTACTTATGAACCATGAAAAAGCGTTAAAGGCCCAAGTGTTGGCAGATTTCATGGCAGAGATGATGCCAGGGGAACCCATAGCCACCAAGGAGATTTCCCCATGGAAACTAATGGTAGACGGTGCAGTTTGCTCAGCAGGGTCGGTATCTTAATCAAAGGACCAGACAAGATAGAAATCAAATATGCAGCCAGAATAGGGTTCACCACTTCCAATAATGTGGCTGAATATGAAGCCAGTCCTAGGATTACAAATCGCCCTGGAAATAGGCATCACAGATCTGGAAATTTATAGTGACTCACAGCTAGTTGTTAACCAAGTCTCGGGCACTTTCCAAGTAAATGAAGATATGACTAAGTACGTCTCCATGGTAAAGCAACTCATTGCAGAAGGAGAAAAAAGGAGCGATGGCCAGTGGCGAATATCGTAAATCCCCAAAACAGAAAATTAGGGGGTAGATAGCATTGTAAAGATGGTAGCAGAGGGCATGGTGATCCCTAATGTACTGATCGAGGAGATAAAATCCCCAAGTATCGCCAAGGCCAATATCCTGCCAGTTAAAGACAACAGAGGATGGATGGAACCGATTATCCAATACTTGAAAAATGACATCCTACCAAACGATCCAAGGGAGTCAAGAAGGTTAATGAGGAAAGCCGCTGAATATGCTTACAAGGAAGGGGAACTGGGAAAGAGGTCCAAAAGCTAACATTGGCTCAAATACTTGAATGAAGCTGAAGTGGATTATGTGTTAAGAGAAATCCACGAAGGAATAGGAGCCGCCCATGAAGGGGCTAATGTGCTCACTAGGAAGGTGATCCTAAGAGGATACTATTGGCCCACTATAAAAAGGGATGCTAAAAATCTGGTATCCAAATGTGAAGCATGCAAATTTCACGCCAACATACATCATAAGCCAGCAGAAAACATGACCCCGATAATGAGTGAATGGCCATTCGCCCAATGGGGGATGGACATCCTATGACCATTTCCCATAGCCAAAGCACATAAGAAATTCTTGATAGTGGCGATTGATCACTTTACTAAATGGATTGAAGCATAAGCAGTCCCAATAATTACATCTCAAAGGGTCCAAGACTTCTTTTTCAAAGAGGTTAAATGCAGGTTTAGGATCCCCCACACTCTCATTAAGGATAATGGCACACAGTTCACCTCTCTATCATTCAAGAAGTTTTGTGAAGCTTTTCAAATTGAGCAGAAATTCTCCTCAGTTCACCATCCTTAAACTAACGGGCAAGCAGAGTCAGCTAACAGGATCATTCTTCAAGGACTTAAGAAGAGACTGGAACAAGAAAAAACCAGCTGGGTAGATCATCTATTCAATGTCCTATGGTCCTACAGAACAACTCCTAGAGATCCCACAGGCGAAACCCCATTCGCTCTGTGTTATTGTTCCAAAGTAGTGATCCTAGTAGAAATTGAGGAAAGGAACTTCATGACTGAAGAACTCACACCCCTTAACGAGCAAGAGCTTCAAGTAAACTTAGACCTATTGCTAGAAAGGCAAGAGCAGGCATACCTAAGGATGATGGCATGCCAACTAAAAATGGCATAGTTTCATAATAGGCGAGTTCGAGAAAGGAAATTTGAAGAGGGAGAGCTGGTGCTTAGAAAAGGTGAAGTGTCCACACAAGAAACTAGCAAACTACATGCTAGTTGGGAAGGTCCCTACCAGATAGCCAAAGTCATTGGCAAAGGTGCTTACAAGCTTCAAACACTCGCAGGAGAAGAAATCCCCAGATCATGGAATGTAGAGCACCTCAAAAAATTTCACCAATAAAAAGACCTTACAATGTTTAAGGCGATTCTATAGCCCTTATGGAAGTGGGGACAACAAAACCTCTAATAGCAACTGTGGTATCTATCTATTTTCATTTAAGTTTTTTCTTTTCCTTTATTTAAATAAACAAGCAAATGTAAGGCAAAGGGGAGCCTAACTTAAAGCCCCTAAAACCTTAATGAAGTTATCATTTGCTAAAATTTAGCTTGATACAAATTAAAACATAAAGACCTTTCACGATAAAGGTAATTATTAAAATAAGGCGATCTCTTATTAAGAGGTGACTTACAGGCAAATGCCACACTAAGGTCTCTCATGTTGAGGTATAATACACCATTTACAGAAATAAAAGACTTTAATAAACTAAGGTAGATATGCAAAAAGCCACAAAGACCTTTCACAACAAAGGCAGTTATCAACTCAAGGCTACTCCTTATTAAGGGGCGACCTAAAAGTAAATGTCTTAATAAGACTTCCTAGGTAGAGGCACAGTCAATCTCAAGGGAGAAGAAAAGACCTTAAGGTACTAAGGCAAATAAAGACCTTATTAAGGCGGTTTCCAACTCTTACTTTGCATGAAAAAAGTATAAGTTGGTTTGACACAATTCACGGTGAGTGAATGGACAACCATTTAACAAAGACCCTTAGAATATCTAAAGGACATATTCTGAGCAGAACTAAGCTGTTAATAAGAGGTTGAAGAAAAATACAAAATGAACAGCAGTGCCTTACAATAAAGAAAGAACTTATAAAAAGATTAAAGAAAAAGGCAGGGCGAATGGATAAGAAATAATTCAATTCAACTAAAAGTTGTTCAAGTACTTTACAAAGGGAAATTCATAAAATTGTTCACATAAAGAAAATAATTACAAAGGCAATTATTCGTCCATCTCATCCTCATCAGGAAAGACAGAATCCATAAAGGAGAAGTCAGAGTCAGGAAATTGTTATTGAGCAGCACCACGAAGCTTCGCCTGATATTTGATAAGGGTTTCACCAACGGAGCACTTTAAAAAATCTAATTCAGCCGCTTTCGAATGAAGAAGGGCGCTCTCACCCTTAAGCTGAGTGATTCTAGCTTGTAAGGGTTCATTGTTCACCTTCAAGTCAGTGTTTTCTTTCTCTAGTTGGTCTGCCTTGTCAGTTAATGCCTGAAGTTTTGCCTCGAGATCAGCCTTCTCTTTGTTGCACTTCTCCTTGATGCGTTTGGTTTTGTCCTGCTCTTTCTTCAACTCAGCCTCAGCCCCAGCAGTCGCCTCATCCACTGCAGACTTGACTTGAGCTTGGAAATCTTTAACAGCTCTCTTGTGAGCTTAACGCTTTGCCTGATATTTATATCTCATTGTTCAGACAAGGTTCAGCGTCCGAAAAGGAAAAATAAGAAGTTAGCAAACTGGAATATACAAAGTAAAAAAGATAAGGATATAACATATGACAAAAAAACTTACTGAGAGCATGTGCTCCTAAACTTGTAAAGAGAGCGAGTTGTGTGTCCGCCCTAAAAGACCTTCCATATCAATAAGAAGGCTTATTTCCCTACTAATCAGGGCAACAACTCGATTATCCTTGATAGTGGGATTCCCCAGCTCGTCCACCCATCCCTGGCATAAGTGCTCACATCAGCAAGATCGCCCTCAGAACTAGAGGACCCATCATTAATGGTCTCCAGCAACTGAGAATGAGTCTTCTTAGGCGTAGCTACTGCCTTCAACCCAGCTTTGACTAATCTTTTTCTCTTCCGAGTCACCTCAGAAGGTTGCTTCTAAGGAGCTTCAGGGATAGTAGACTCCAAAGGAGGAGTTGGTGCAGCAGCAGCAGTTGTCTCCACTCCTTGTGGGGGGGAAATTGAGGGGTTCGCCCCTGTCTCTATAGCTCCTGCTGCGGCCATCATAGCGGCATTGTTGATTCTCGACATCTATACAAAAATAAATAAAATAAATATAAGTAAAAGGGAGAAAGAATAAGTACCATCAGTTGGTGAGAGGCTGGGTCTGCCAGTTTCGGTCCCCACGTCAGCTTCCTCTTCTTCAAAATCTTCCTCAGATTCGTCCACTAACTGAGGGCCAAAGGGTCTAGTCTTGGGGATATAATCCTCACTATAAAGGTGTTTTTTGAGAAGGGTTTCAAGGTGAACTCTGGACTGTTCGCCCAGATATTGGGCAACCTCCACAGAGGTGCTGTCTAAAGTCCTCACTCACTTAGGTTTTATGAGTGCTTTAGACTAGTTGTTAGGGATCTTACCCACCATGTTTTACAGGTTACTATATAAAAATTGTCTCTCCACCCTTTCAAATGGTTCTTGAGACCCTCAAATCTTTTCTTGATCGCCTGAAAGGCGACGTACTCAGGGGTTCCTACTCTCTCCACCACACTATATACGTTTAGGAAGATTTCGGGGGTTAGGGTGTAGCCTTTTGGTTGGCATAAAATTGAGGTGGTAGTGAAGAGTTTATAGGCGTTGGGATGAAGGCGAGACAAAGGACATCGAATGTTTTCCAAAATTTTTTGGAGAGAAGGGTTTAGGGGGAACCTAGGGCCACTCTCCATCGATTCCTTATAATCTATTTGTTCAGTAGGACCTAAGGTTTGGTTGGCAAAACTACCCTCCTTGGGTAGTCTCACTGTATAACCATCTATGAGACCGCCATACCTAGTGGTAAAAAGGTCTAGGTTGGATTCTATCAATCTAGCATGGTGAAGATCTACAGTGTCTTTAGGCTGTTTACGGGCCATGTGTTTTATTTTAAAGACTAGAGGAGGAAAAGGTTGAGGGGCGACTCCTACAATACTATTGCTACAGCTAGAAGACTTAGTCTCACTCTCTGAGGGGTTGTAAGGTTTATCTTCTAATGGTAGAAAGGGGCGAACTATCTTTAAAGGTTTTGGGTTTAAAGAGCTGGAAGCGTTTTGTGATGTTGAGGTGTTGGTCTGAGGTTTTGGCCTTGGGCGATTGGGTTGGTTAACATCGTCCGATGAATCAAAGGACACTGAGATGACAGAGGGTCTGGTTTAAGGGGTTGATGTAGAAGATGAAGAGGTTGATATGTTTAAAGTTGGAATCACCACACAACAGACACATATCATTCATTTAAGCCTATTTTCAAGTAAGCATTTTGTCAGAAAACTGAAGGGCATATGAACAGACCCCAAAGTTAAGGGCATTTGACCAAGTGCACATGAGTATCGTAACAAAAGGCAGTAAATAGTAATGGATGGCAAACATTGTGTGTAATTAAAAATCTTAATCCAAATCATCAAATTCAGAAAAGATATCAAGACCCAGAGGGTATAAACACACATCTCATCGATTAAGAAGACTAAAATGGAGATGAAAATACCAGAAAAGGAAGGACTTACTATTGTTAAAGAAGCGTTTTGGTTAGCTTTACAAATGGCTTGCCGGTAGAGGTAGAAACGTCAGTGCAAATATGGAGTAATGGTGGCCGAAATCAGGGAATCGTCGATGATCGTTGGAGGCAGGAAAAAGTTTAGATATTTGGAAGAGAAAGAGAGGAGATAAAAAGTTTTGAAATGGTTAGGGTAAATAAAAAGAGGGAAACTAAATAGTTTTTGTCTAAGAGACGTGGACGGTTTCACCTAGGAAACTGAACTGACGTGACCGCTTAGTGGAACACGTGTCAACTGAAGTCGTTTGAAATTTATGACAACCTTCAGCGTTTTCTGACATTCGCCCGTTTGAAGATAATCTTTTAAAGGAATATGTTTAATGGGGGCGACTCTTAGATAGTCATGCTTCCCAAAGGTTTGCCTTTATTCAAAAGAAAGTTAACGCAAGACGGTTTGCCAAAGAGCGAAATCATCCTCAAGCTAAGTCTTTGACATTAGCATTGGGGGGGGTGGGGGGGGGGGACTTATGATACGAATCACTACCCTAAGCCCAAAGGCCCAGAGGGCCCATTGCATGCTAGGCTCACATTAGCCCATTACAGGTCCTGACACCTTGAATCCTAAGTCAAGGGGGACTCTCATTACAAGGGGGGTTTCTAATCCTAAGGGGACTATAACTCATTACAGTAAAAGGAGGACTCCTAAGTCTATTAGGACAAGGATTCCTAGGCTTAAAGGGACTGTTCCTACTACTATATAAGCCCCAGCCATCTAGGGGATCAGGTATCATTTTCTCATTTACATATATTTATAATTCCCAAGAGAATATCTCTAACTTAAGCATCGGAGTCAGACCCCGGGGACCACCCCAAGTCTACCCTTGTTTTACAGGTTCAGATGACTTAGAACAGTTCAGGCGACATTCAGGCAAGGGAAAAGTCTTGAATGTTTCATGTTGTAAAATGCTTTTGTCATCGACTCTTACAAATATCTCACTTTTTATGTAGAACAACATTTACATCATTTATCCGTTCATCCCTCATCGATTTGTATAAATATATTTTGGTGAGTTTATAGTTTTATCTCAACGGATGTTGTGACAATCAATAGGATCAAAACCAATTTCATTAGATAATAGACCGATAGAAA
>CANYLF012193483.1:0-10490 GCA_948193215.1 Bocquillonia castaneifolia
ATGTTTATGATTAATTACTATATTAACCTTTAGATATTTTATAAATTACATCTAAATCTTTACAATACTATTTATTTTTTTTTTACCAATACATCCGGATTAAATTATAAAAATTCTTCTGAATAATATTTATAAATCCTCCAAAATATTTATATATATTTTTTATTTTATTTATTATTTTTTTAAGAGTGTTACATTTTATATATCATTTTCTACGGTTTTACCTTGAATAGAATATAACATAAAAACCAAGACATTTCCCTCAAATTGTATTTGATTAATTATCTTTAATCAATTCTGTAGGCCTCCCAAACAAAGGAAAAGTGGAATGTAGTTCCTTAATAAACAATTAGTGTATCAAATAGTTAAAACATCATGAACTATATCTTAATTCAAATAAAATACAACTCTTAAATTTTCTTTAAAGGAGTTGCACTTTGTTACTGTGTTTTCTTTAACACAGAAAATAATAATTCTATCTCGCAACGCATAATCTAGTAGTTAAGACATATGTAATGGATCTTAAAGTCAATCATGTCCTCCGACTAAAATAAATAAATAAACATTCTCATAGCCAAAATAAAGAAACAAAAAAAAAAATCTTACATCAGAGACTCAAAATTGGCGCAAGATTGCTTTTACATATGCCACAAAGTTGGTGAACTTCAAAGGCATTCTGCAAGTTTGTTTCACTGCAGCAGGGTACTTGAGCTGGTATACGCTGCCTCCTATTAACAGAGTATATATTTTGACGATAGGAGTAACAAGAAAGATCTAAGAAGAGAGCGGGCTTCAAGGGGGCATTGAAGAAGTAAAACTTAAATTCTCATGAAACTGAAGTAGAGGACTCCGTACCCTCCGGCTTCTGACGTTTCGCTTCAGGCTCTTCCTTGTTTCCATGGTTGAGATGTCCATTAATAGCTTCTGGACCCAAAAGAGAGATGTGTTTGCTGGTAATTTGACGACCCGCTCTAACCTTTGGTCCCCAATGCCTTTCAGGATTTGGAAGGAAGCGAGCCACTTTCTTCGCTTGTGCCTTGCTAAGAGATGCAACAGCTCGAGCAAAATTTGCCTGCCAAAAGAAGTAAATAGTTTAGTCAATGCCATTTTCACAGCAGTGCAAGCAACACTGGTGATCTAGTTGGTCGTTTGTAAGTTTTGATATGCACCAATGCAACATGAAACACAAAAATTAAAAATTAAGAATCTGCAATATTAACATACTTGAAGAACTGGTTCTCTGGCAAGGATCACACTTCCAGGTTGATTAGGTGCTTGAGGTTTAATTGGATGATTTTTGACCTACACCAAGAAAACCATGATTGTATTAAGGCAGGTATGTCTATCATGTACATCAAAGCAGCATGCATAGGATCAAAATGGGACAATATAATTTTTTAACTAGTCCCTTGAGAAGTTCACATGGAAATGGAGAAAAAAAAAAAAAGCAGCAGCAGCAAAGTAACCAAAGAAAGATGAGACCAATAATTTGGCACATCAAGTGGAGAGAACATGAATCTTTACCCAGCATCTCATTATATCCCAAATGACATCCATTGGAGCATCTGATTTTAGCCCCAGCGGATTCACATGTGTTCCCGAGATGCGATATCCTGCATTGATTACAGCAGAGCGGAAAATTATTGCAGATGGGGAAGTGCATTTTAGAGTTGCACAGAGGTTGTGCAAACTCAAGAACAGAGGCACATCAAGCAATTCCTGCAAATAGTACAGCATAGCAATAAGAATTCCATTTTAGAAAGTCAGAAGCCATACATAATACGCAGAACGTTTTGTTTTATGTTCCCTCCCATCTAAGAAAATTAAGTTTTGCGCTTAAAGTATAAAATAAAGACTGGCCAATTTTTGATGTGATACCACAAACTGAAACTTGAGCTAGAATACAGAGCTTTCTTTCAAGGGGAAGGCCAGCCAATTGTAAAAGTTAAATTTTACATTTGGTGACTTTCATAAAAGTCGTATTAAGTTGTTGGTCTCACAACATGCTTAACATTTTAACATATATATGTTAACATATATGCATTGGTCAATAACACACATACCTCAGATATTGTCGTCAGTATAGCAGAGATATGATCATAAGCAGGATACCGGTCCTTCATAGATCTCACAGATTCTAATGTAGAAGTCACCCATTCTTGATCATGTATGGGAGCAGACCATATAGGTCCGCCCATGTTAAATTTCTTCCCACAGTCGGTGCACTCTTGAGGAACAGCAGGACCAAACCCAGGCAGATATCTTACACCGTTGTTCTGAAAAAGAAAACCAAATGACATGTCAAAATCATAACAAAGCGGAAAAAAGTGAGGAAACTAAGGTAAAGAGTCCAACCAATGGACACAACTTGCTCATTCTCAAAACTTCATATTGTTTTTAATGCTTCCATTTTCACAAGTTTTAAGAACAGCTTGGAAGTATAAAACAGAAATTATCATATATTTCTAAAAATATATTCTTAAAGTGAAATAAAAGGATAAAAAAAGAGAATAAAGGTTCTCAAGGAGTTAGAAAGGATGGAGATAAAGTGACCAGGTAGTTGTCATTTTTTTTTTTTTGGAGGGGCCAGGTAGTTGTCATTAACTTAATGGAAACTAGAAACTTCTTTTAAAACATGAATACCAATAACAATCATCTAGCAGAGGTGGCAATGGCATATAAAAATTGGAGATAAACCTTGGGGATGGTCCTTCCAATAGGCTGAAGATGAAAAGAATCACAGCCATTGCATTGATAAACATACGACAGCTTGAGAGGAGTGTTTTTCATTGCACTTGCAGAACTGCAAATAAACAATTTGAACTTCCCTTCAATATATATGAAAGAGCATTTTCCTTTTAACAAATTCTAAATTAAAAAAAACAGCCAAATACCTGTATATGCGAACAAAAACTCGAATATAGAAGTTAATCTTGACAGATATCACAGGAACAATGTAGCGCTTGTAGCGATTGGCATGGCTCTGCAATTCAAAAAATATATAATCAATTACTCCGACAATATAAAAATTCTAACAGTAGAATGATTATTTACATCAAGAAAAAAAAAACCAAAACCACATGCAAGGACCAAATGACTATTCAAACCCCTATTGATGATCAACAAAAACTGCAAAATCACTCAATTTGAGCATCTCAAACCAAAACAGGCAAGACAAAGGAATGCATAAAACCAGAAGAAACATGCAAAGAGAAGAATGCCTTCTTGTATTTTTTTTTATGGTTCATAAGAAACAGTAATTTGAACGACATCTTGGCCACTTTGGGAAGGAATGCATTAGACTCACAAGAGAATTGAAAGATTGTAAATTTTAAACATATCCTCCAATAGTTTTGATTTCATCAGCATTACAAAAATGAATATCTAGAAGAGCAGATCCTTGGAAAAGTGCATTATTAAGGAAATAAAGAATGCACTGTTGAAACAGCTCTCACAGGGCACAGACGGTGCTTTCACAAAGAACAAGGGATGCCACACTTTTTAGGAAAGAAAAAAAATAAATAAAATATTTCAATAAATTCAGATTCTAAAACTTATGCACTCAGAGAATATACCCACAACATGTTATTTCACAAAAAGATACACCAAATTTTCACGGACAAAAAACTACCTCAATGCACGCAAGAAGGATCCTCAAAGCCATTTCATGGCAGTATTTTCCTTTAAGTGGATAAGATCCATACCTAATTCCACAAGTCTTTGTTAGCAAATAAAGCCATTATTCTCAAACTGCTATTCACATGGAGAAAAGAATTGAAAAGACTTACTTGGAATAGCAAACCTCGCCATTACCTCCACAAAGCACTGTCATATCAGTTGCTGTACACATCAACATACCACCATCAGCAACAGATTGAACTGCAGAGTCCAAGAATATTGAAGGTGATCCATAAGGATCAAGGTCAACCTGAAAAAATATTAGCCAATGAAGATTATAGTAAGTCTTTCATACTAACATGTTGAAGTTAAGAGAAAACTAAATAGATTTCACACGCATATTTTCAGGAAACCAGCATAAAATACAGAGATATGATATGCATACCACATCAAATTCATTTGGATGAGTGAGCATATATATACGAGCATCAGCAAGATGTGATTCCACCTTTGAAGCTGCCTCTGAACCATTGAATTTTATATTTCTTCTGCAAGATTCAACTGATGCTGCAGAAGGATGACTATATCATAAGTTCTCTGATGTACATTTAATATGGATCACAAATATGGAAATGCAATCTACATCCTTAATGACTTTGAAACCCTACATATGTGGCTTTGTTGAAGTTATCCAATGTAGGAAGCAGAATTCACATCTGCTTCTTGAACCCAGTTAATGCAGGAATGTCTATCCCAGATCAAGAAAAAGGCAATGACCTCCCAAAAGTCTAGCTAGCATCCAAAACATTTACCTGGATCGTTGTCTAATGCCACAACTTTGCTGATTCCTTCAATCTCATGAGCGTATCTTAGGGCTCTTAACCCAGAAGCTGATAAAGCCTAAATATCCAGAAAGGACTACTTGAGAAGATATTGATTAAAAGTACTAAGAAAAGGTAACATCAAATAACTAACTAAAGAGCATTAAAATATGCAAGAGAAAAAGGGATTCACCATATACCTCAAGCACTCTTGCAGGCTCCAGCTCCCGAATTTTGCGCTCAGTGTTCTTTGCCGGTTCTTCTGATATGCTACAAGGTTCATCCTGAGCTATCTCGTCTAGTCCTTTACTTTCTCCATTTATATTTTTATCATCCATAGCAAACTCTTTAAACTCCTCTTCAACAGCAGATTCAAAACCATCATTCTCAGATTCCTTTGCCTTACATTCTCCATTTGTTGTTTCATCATCCATAGCATGGCCATCAGCTGTTTCATCAGCAGCATATTTAGAAGCATCTTTCTCGGATATCTTTTGAGCAAATTTTGTTCGTTTGGACAACCATGCTTCGTGCTCCTCTTTGCGTTTCGAAATAAATGTCCTCAGGACAGCAATGGATAGATCTCTGTTGTGAACCTGAGCATTTTATAGTTCAAGTTTTAGCATTCTTATACAAAACAAGGGACCAAAATCCTAGCAGTAGCAGGCAAATGGCGTCTAGGATGAGTAAACATGTACCCATAATAAAAACAAAAAGCACCCACAAAGGCTAAATTGAAACCCATGCTTGATTTGTGTCAAGGAATACAAACTCAAATACAGGACTTCTTTAATTAATTGGTTGTAAGATTTTATGCAAATAAAAAAAAACTTCTGTTTCGCTAGGTTGAATTCTTTATGGAATACTTCTTGCGAAATCATCATTAATTCCTATGTCGAATTTTGAGACTTCAACTTATGGACTTAGCAGCTGGCAACATCAGTAAAAGGTTATCCAATTCTAGGAGGTCGATTATCATTAAAACAACAACTGCCAGTTAGAGTTGCGCACATGGGACATTCTGCAACTCCTTGCTCATTATGACAAGGAAGACAATATGATTTCCATTATTTACATTCAATAAATGTACCAAAAAATAAAAAGAACCCCTTTATTCTTTCTTCAAAAAAAGGAAAAGAAACACCTTTATGGCTTTCGCATTTGATAATTGATGTCTAAAAAACCGCAAAAATACTACAGAAGCAAGAAACTGTGAACATATTAACATACGCATAATCATGCTCCTTCCATAATGATTAAAGAGGAAGCTCCGAATAAACTATTACACTAAAAAAATCACTTTCAACATTGACATTATTATCCAATGCAACATTATTTCAAAACCAAGCTCAACCATTAAAAACATCCCCAAATTTTCAAAAAAAAAAAACATCAAAATTCCAACTTTTTCTATAGTCCAATTCACAAACTAACAATTAATCAATTTAGAAAGTACCCACCAAACAAAGCACACTAAATTGAACCATTTACAGCAAGAGAAAGAAAAAAAAAATGAAAGAAAAGAACTTGGCACCTGGGCTTTATTGTAAAAGACTATATTTTCATTAAGCAAAAGAATCTCAGCTTCCCCTTCCTTGATAATGGTATAATCATCAAGATCCATTTTTTTCTACTATTATAACTCTGTTTTTACACACCAAATTAATAAACGAATAAACAAAGATTTGCTCTTCTGGGTTTTAATTGGTTGCAAAAGATACTGAGTTTAAAGCAAATATTATAAGCACAGAATATTTTATGGGTACAAAACACAGATTTTTTTTTTTGTGGGTTTCTGCAATTACTGCTTAAAAACGGCTTTATATAGGTGGGTTTTATGTGTGTGTGAGTGTGACTACTTTCCGTAACTTCTTCAATAAAGTTCGCAACTTTCTGCTTAACCCTAACTTCTCTCGTTGGCTTATGTTAGCATTTTGTTGTAGTTTCTTGCTAAGGTGAGCTGAAGGGTTGTGTTTTAATTGGATGAATTTTTTTTTTTTTGAAATCTATGAGGTTGTTGGACTCTTATCTTCTTGGGCTGGTTTTGGGCCTCTTTTTGTTTCTTAGAGAGATGAATTGTTATTTTATTGTTTCTACTTTATTACTATAGTTTTTTTTTCAAGGAAATGTCATACGAGTTCACTATATTGTGACACTAAATCATATAAGATCATTTTTATTTTAAGGTCAATTAGATTATATAATTTATAATTTAAGACCAAAGAAATCCATAATATTATTTATACTCTTTAAATCTCTTAAGTTATAAAAATATATTTTCAATTTTTTAAAATAACTAATAAATTATTTTTTATTTGTAATGAATGAAACTAAAAAATAAATCATAAAACTATAAAATATATTAAAATGACACTTTAAAATCTTTTAAAATTTAATTTATACCTTTTGTAACTTGTTTATAAAAAATCAAATGAAAATTAATTAAAATGAATTTTTTTTAAAGAGATTTAAAGAGTATAAATAAAATTTTGAACTTATTTGATCTTAAATAAAAAAATTATGTGATCTAATTGACTCAAAAATAAAAATAACCTTATGTAATCCGGTGTCACAAAATAGTAGACTTTGAACCCTTCCTTGATTTTGTTTACCTCTCAATTCAGATTATTCATAATTGAATGGATTTTAAAAATATACTAACTTCTGTTTCTTTTGAATGGAAAAATTAAATAACTTTAAAAATATAAATAAATGTTAGTATGTGCATAATCTAGAATTGATTGAGATCAATGTGATAGTATTTGAAAGAAATAAAATTAGAACATGAAGAAAATAAGAGGAGGTAAAAATTATATCGATGGGTGGGAACAACTTTTTACATTTTCTGTCAGCTGTTTTTTTTTATTTTGGTTTTATTTTCATTTTATTCTTAATATGGCCAAATAAACAAAACCATGGGTCTTGATTACAGATTCTTATTAGTTTTGGAATTAAAAATATAAAGAGGATCTGTTTATTTAAAATTAAATAAAAAAATAATCTCTGAGAGTCACAAACGGCACACAGTATTGCCCTTGAAATACATAAAGTTTAGAGTAACCAGGAATATTATATCTTACATATACAGAAAATAAGGATACGTAGGACCAAAGTTATTACAGATATAAATAAATATACATTCTAATGGTCAGATGTATAATTATTATTTATCTCAGTATACGTCGAAATTCGAAATCAATGCATGATATTAATAGGAATTTCTTTCTCTGAAATTGGAGAGGTGCTGATGATATGACATGATTGTTCTTCACTTCATCATGTGGTCATAGTGCCTAAAGAATTCCTACCTTATAATTGCAAGCTGTGAGAACTAAATACTACATTTTTTTAGGCACAATTACAAGTATCACCAGATGTATCTAAAATTGATTAGATTTCATTTTGTTTAAATATAATCAGATAAGATTATAAAAGCAACAAATGAATTTTAATGTGAATATATTTTTAATGATTTATATTAAAACTTTAATCAATTTATCTGTTTCCTCGAAAAAAAAAAAAAACAATTTATCTGCATTTTATGTAATTCCACTAGCAATTTACGAGCTTCAAAATTTATTACTTCTTTTCACTTCACTGTATTGTGTTGCTTAGTAACAACCAACTCAGATAGATTCCTATTATTAATTTGGATATACACAATAAAGCCATTTGTTGGTTCTGGCCTTTCTTTGATTGAATTAGTGTATGAAGCTCATTTAGAGCAGTAAAATTATCAACTTGCAAAATGAAGAGACATCTATATAAGATAATTGCTCCTTTTTGGATAGACATTAATTTATTTATATTTCGCAAATCATCAGACTATTTATTTATTTTTTTGAAAAAAAAATGTACATTTAGCACGTCCATGTGGTCACAGCATAAAGGGGACGCTCATGCCAACAAATCATCAAACTTGATCTTTCACTAACAATCTTATAACCCTCATTACCAAAGGCTTCAACCATTTTCTTGCCTTCCTCATCAAAATTGTACCATATGTGAACCGGCTTAAACCCAGCTTGTGCGAACCTAACCATCCACCTAGCACATCTCTCATGTCTTACATGTCTCTCCAATCCTTCACACGCGACAATATTTTCAATCTCCTTCCCAAACATTCCCTCTAAAATCATCCTATTTTCACTTCCTAAAGTCCCTAATGTTGAATCAATGGAATCAAATATTGCACTATAATAATGCAATCCCTCGACGAATCGGTCGACAAACCGGTTTAAATTATGGTTGGCTTCTTGCTCTACCAGAACAAATAATTTAGGAGACATCGACCGAACCATCGATAAAAAATCACCTAATTGCTTACAATTTTTAAAGTTACCTGACTTGTTACCTCCGAAATGCGCATCGACTCGATCATCTTCAGCCAATAAAACATGAAGATTTAGTAACGAAATGAAGGCTAGAGCTTCTCCTGAACTTACCTTAAGCATGTCAATAGTTAATTCTCTTAAGCTAATATTAAGAGGATTAAATTGAAACACCATATGTAATGCTTCAGCTTCTTTAAAAAGCCTTTGACCCAATTTAATTAGAAGAGAATTATCCTTATTTAAACAAGTAATCTTCAAATGTGGAGGCCCATTTGGCAATTGAGCCAAATTACGAAGAAGAGGAACCCAAAGCTTCAAGTCACAAGAACCTAGATCTACAATATGAATTATACGTTCATGTGTCATAGCACTAACCAAGGTTTGATCAATGATAGAATAAGCAAAATTAAGGTAAGGAAAAAATCGTTCAAAAATAGGCATGGCTCGGTCTAGTTCTACTCTAGCTTGTTGTTGGTCATGGTTCAAGGCTTTGTATAGACCGGGCCAACGCTTGACAAGGCGGATGGCTAGGGCGGAGGCGCACTGGGCGGCTAGCCTTTGCATGGAGTCACCGGACATCGAAGAAAGGTCGGAAATTTCAGCAAGACAAGCGTTGGCTCGGTGGAGGTTACCGGAGGATGCATGGTTAGCACATTTAAGGAGGAGTTGAATGAGCCGCATGCCTCTTTCTTTGGACTTTAGGGTTTCATGGGGATTAGAGGAGGGTGAAGATAATGCAAGGGATAATGTCACGTCTGGTTTTAACAATGGTTTTAAGGAACTCATTTAGGCTTAGGGAGCTTAATTAGAGCTTAATGAAAATTTTGAGGAATTATTTTTGCTTTGGAAAGTTATAGAGGAATCAATTTTGGAGGATGAGAGGTATCCTCTTGGAATTATCTGGCCACTCCAAATGAAAAGAGTACAATAATTGAAGTACTTGTGCCAATAATCTACCATCTTGGTCAGTCTTACATGGGAAAAATCAAATATGCTTGACCCATTCAATATATTGCAGTGAAGATTCCAAGAAATTTTTACTGCTTTATATTATACTAGTGCGGTACCCGCACAGTGTGGGTTTTTTTTTATTAAGTAATATATTTAATAATATAGATAGAGAAGAACTTTATAAAATAAAAGGTATAAATTAATTTTATAACTAATTAAATTTAAATTAGAAGAAAGAATTAAAAAAAAGATAGTATTAGTTTTAAAAATATATATAAATTTGAATAATAATCACCAAAAGAAACAAACATATATTAAAATGCAAAATTTAAAAAAATAAGTTAATATTTTATTACATAACATCTAACCTGTCCAAATGGAGTAAAAAAATCAACAAAAATAAGTCTATCATTTTATAAATAAAAAAATTAAAATACCCATAACACCATGTATGCAAAGAAAAGAAGGAAGAAAATGTATTGCTATATCTATTAATAAAAGAAGGAATAAGAGAGTGTTTTATGATGAAAAAAATATTTAAAGAGAGATGAAGAATATATAAGCACCAACATTCTACATAATTATTTTATTATTTTTTGGTTTTTTTTTTCTTATTATTTTTTTTGAAAGTTACGACTTTAATAATTTGTAAGATATATTAGTTGGAATAAAGTAATAAAAATTTAATAAATTTAAAAGAAGAATGTCTTTATTGCATTAATTGTTTTCTTTGTTTTCCTATAAATTTCTAATAAAACAATATGAT
>CANYLF012193623.1:0-17828 GCA_948193215.1 Bocquillonia castaneifolia
TACCACCTCCAACTTTTATTTCTTTCAATTACGCCCTTACTACTCATAATCACCAATGAATCAACCTCAATTAACAAAATCAACATACTAATGATGTCAATTAACCACTAATACATGTAATTAAATTTGGGGCTGTGACAGGCAAAACCTCCTTGTCTGCAGTTTGGTGACTCCACTAGGGACCTTTGACAGAAAGACTTATAATTCAAGTGATTTTACCAATACTCTTTTTATTATGCTAAACTCTAGTTTCTTTGCATTCATTCTTGCATTAAAACACCCTACCTCGTGGGTACCATTGGTCAAGTCACCTATGATTTACAAGAGTTCTTCATAGGAGGCGAAACCAGTGACTACCACTCATATATGAAATTGTCCTACTATCGCTTACCATCTTTGTTATGGTTAATGAGTGATAGTTAATGGGAAATTCTGAGCTGAATGTCCTACCATTGCTAGAACCTTTTTTAAAAGAGGGAGATGTTTAATGGGAGTTCACCTTCTATGGGAACCTTTTCTTAGTTGAACCTGACCAAAGCCATGTAATGACCGTAGCAACTTCCTCTAGGACTTACCAAATGGTTGCTTTGTTACGTGATGCCATGAAGCCGTTATAATGCCCGAGTCTAGTGTTATTGCTTTAACTCAATGCCTAATTGTCGCCTATGGAGGAACCACTAGTCAAATTGTACCTAACTAGTGCAACCTTACAGCATAGGGTCATTTAAAATTGAGAAGAATGACCTTGATTACTACCTTTATGAAAGGGATGTCAGTTTGTCAGCCTAATTGTACCTGACTGACGCTAAAATGGCCCTGGAACAAAGGGAGCATTAAGGGAGTTCATTAAGACAAACACATGGGATAAGGTCATAATAATGACTTATTGTTTGGTTTGTATGTTGAGAGCTTCCTTTATGTGCAAACGTGCATGCTATGTCGGCAATAGCATACCCCATTAGTGCGACAGCCCAAGCCAATCCCTAGGAATGTTGACTTACTAAATGAATACGTGTGTGGGAGAAATAAGGTTGGAAGGCTTACCACTTGGTAGTATTTGTGTTTGACTAACGTTAACTACTTGTGTCCCTATGTGTTGCTTGTATTCATGCATACACGCATTCATGCATCCTATATACACATGTCATAGCATGCTAACCCTTTGTTTTGTAGCAATATAGATCCTCTTAGTGCCTCTAAGGCAAGACAAGCCGGACACCTCATTCGAAACACTTTGCGACACACCCCAAAAGCTTCAACTTCCATAAGTACAATGGCTGGGTTTACTGAAGATGCTTTGAAAACCTTGCAATCCATGATGGACAATGCCATCAAGAGAGCCTTGAAAGAAAGGAATGAAGAACGAGAATCCAGTAGTGAAGATGGGAGTGAGAAAAATCTTGATAATGAAGCCCTTGAAGCTCTTACTAAGAAGATGGAAAACCTCCATGAGATGGTAAGGGGAAAGGACCAAGACTTTAACTTTGACAACTTGGGTCTCTATGGCATAACTGGACACCTTCCTAAGTTTAGGATGCCTGATGTGACTAAGTTCAATGTGTCGGGTGTCCCTAAGCTGCATTTGAGGCAATACATCACAATCATGTCAGCCACCACTCTCAATGCCAAGCAAAAATTGGGTTTGTTCCCTTTGACTTTAGAAGGTTTAGCTTTTGACTAGTATCATGCTTTGCCAACTAGCACTAAGTCCGATTGGAAGGCTCTTAATGAAGATTTTAGGGGTCAGTTCTCCTACAATGCTGCCCTGGAAATTTCCCTGAGAGACTTGGAGATGACTAAGCAGAAAGACGGTGAGACTTTTTCCAAGTTCCTAATCAGGTGGAGAAACAAGGCTGCTTTGATGGCCAACAAGTCTTCAGAAAGGGATCAGGTCAGAATTATTGTTAGGAACGTTCATTCTGCATTGGTTGAGAAGTTTCAGTTGATGAACCCAAGGAACTTTCTAGAACTCTATGATGATGGGCTCTAGCTTGAAGAGATTGAGTCTGAGAAGAAGAAGACTACCAAGGCTAGCTTAAGTCGCACCTATTCACAATCTACCAAGGTTGTGGAAGTCAATGCAGTCAAAACCAATCGCAGATTCTCCAATTTCAACAAATCCTTATCCAAAGTCTTTGAACGACTCAAAAGAGAAGGCTTGCTAAAACTTGAACCAGCTAGAAACCCACCAAACACTAGCTCACCGCTATATAACCCAAACGCCTTTTACCGCTTCCACCAGGTGCAAGGCCACTCAACTGACAACTGCATTAAGCTCAGACACTCCATTCAAGACCTCATAGATGAAGGGAAAGTCATGGACCCCGATTCTAAGAAACCAAGCACTAAAAATAACCCAATGCCTACCTACAATAATGTTCCTCCACCAAATAGAATTGGCTGAATTGACTCAGGTGTGATTGAAGATCAGGTATGGGCCTCTTTAACTGATGCAGAATTGGATGAGGTATGGGGCTCTGTTGATTATGATTCTGCCAAAGAAGAGGAAGCTCTTAAGAAGGAATGTGATTCCTTTTAAGATATGAATAATGAGCATGAATTAAAGCATGAGTATGTAGAAGATCTCTTGGGCCAACCATTGGGCAAATTTGACTCTAAGGTTTTGTATCCTAAGCATCTGCCACCTGTCACCCCTCTTAGTGAGATTGAACCAACCCGGGGTCCAGAATTTGACATCTATGACAAAAACACACCATGGCCCAAGAACTGGGGTGAGCATATGAAGGATTGGGACAGAGCTGATGCTTGGCAAAAGTTCCTAGACAAGGAAGATGTGCCAACCGGTATTGAGTAGGATATTCATACCTTATGTGATGAGATTGACAAGAAAATCCCATTCCCAAGGGATGAGGTTGATTGTTATATGATCCAGACCAGGAAAGATGGGAAGATGAAAGATTGCTTTAAGGTACAGTTTAGATGAAGATGAACTTGAAATTGATAATGTGATGCAAATTGTCGATTCTGAACCCGCTTTGGTTACTAGAAGTGGGAGAGATTTTCAAAGGAAGGATTTGGGCAAGCAAAAGGATGTTGACAAGGAACTTGAGAAAGGAGTGATAGAGGAGGCTACCTCGATAAATATTGTAACTGAGCAACTCAAGAAGACCAAGACTAATGCAAGCATATGGGACCTACTTGTCTCTTCTAAGTCTCATAGGCGGGCATTAGTTAAGGCCTTAACTCAGATCCAGTTCCTGAGACCACTACTCTGGATGAAGTGATAAGACTCATGACTGAAAGGAAGAAAGGGGAGGTAACCTTCTCAGTTGAAGACTTACCTTTAAAAGGAAGGGATCGCAATAAAGCTTTGTTCATTGCAACTGAAGTGAATGGAAAAAGAACTTCTTGTGTCATGGTTGATGACGGTTCATCCATTAATGTCTGCCCGTCTAAGCTTCTTTCTAAAATGGGGATAGCTAGAGAAGATTTGAAGCCATCCTACTTAGTTATTCGGGCTTATGACGACTCTAAAAGGGCGGTTAAAGGCACATTTACTACAAAGGTTAAAATTGGTCCTATTGTTTTAGAAGTTGCGTTCACTGTGTTAGACATTCCTATAACCTTTGTTGTCCTTCTTGGTCAACCATGGTTCCATGCTTTAGGGGGGGGTACCATCCACAGTTCATCAAAAGATCAAGTTTCCTTACCAAGATAAAGTCTTGACTATTTCGGCTGAACCTACCACCTCAGTCGCGGTGCTGAAAGCTACTCCCTAAGGGATCATTGTGCCTATGGGCATCTAGATTATGGGAATTTTTTATGAACCAAATAACCTTACGGTTAATCAGATGATAAAGAAGATGGATTACTTGCCTACATTGGGATTGGGGAAGAACCAATAGGGTATCACGCAGCTGCCTGACAATAAGATGCAAACGACTAAGGAAGGCTTGGGTTATAAGGGAGAGAAGATGGCTAAAGATGGCAAGACTCTTGAAGATTTCTTTGTTCCAGAGAGTGGTACTATCTATCCCGGGAAGGCTGAACCTGTGGATGTTGGGAAGATTCAAGTGACTGGCTTAGAAATCTTCAAAGACTTGTTGGATGTGCATGATGTGGAGAAGGTGCTACTTGAGGGAATTCGGGACATAAAGATAGAAGAGCTGATCGACCTCAAGGATGTTACTGTGATTTCTGAGTTAGATGAGTTCATAGAGAGCTCTTTAGTTGATTTGTTTTATGAAACTTCTGAAATTGATGTAATAACATCTGACTTGTTTGAGGATGATTCTGTTTTTCTTTCTAAGGTCAATGGTATGAACACCAATTTCGCTTACTTGTGTGATGTTTTACCTGATGGCACTGTGCATTGCATAGATCATACCATAAACATTTTTGACATTAATTATGTGCAAACACATTCTATTAATATTGGCATAAAAGAACAACCAAAGGAAATAACTTTTGCATTTGATATTACTGCTAATGAGAGAGAAAAATTTGAAAAAATATTAAATAAAAGAAAAGGTATATTTGCATGGACCTATGATTACATGCCAGGCATTGACAGAATGAACGTCGAACATCGTATCCCTATAGATCCCACCAAAAAGCCAGTCAAGCAGAAGCTTTAAAGACTTAGACCAGAATGGGCCAAGCGCATTAAAGATGAAGTTGAAAAGCAGATCAAGGCTAGATTTTTGGAAGTTGTTACTTATCCAGAATGGTTGGCCAACATAGTTCCAGTCGCCAAGAAGGATGGAAGGGTCAGAATGTGTGTAGACTACAGGGATTTGAACAAAGCATCACCGAAGGATGATTTCCCCTTACCTCATATTGATGTTCTGATTGATAGTATAGCCGTAAGCGCCACGTATTCCTGTATGGAGGGCATCACTGGCTATAACCAGATAATGATGGCACTCGTAGACAAGATCATGACAGCTTTCATCACAGAGTGGGGTGTTTACTGCTACAAGGTCATGCCTTTTGGACTCAAGAATGAGGGGACAACCTACCAAAGGATGGCCACAACTTTATTCCACAATATGATGCTGAAGGGGATCGAAGTTTATGTGGATGACATGATGGTTAAGTCCTTAACTAGGGAAGATCACTTTGAAGCTTTAGACCAATTCTTGGCACGAGTTGAAAAATACAACCTTAGGTTTAACTCGAAGAAATGTATCTTCAAAGTAACCACCGGAAAGCTCTTGGGATACATTGTAAGCCAGAAAGGGATTGAGGTAGATCCAGACAAGGTAAAAGCCATTCAAGAGATACCGATTCCAAAGACTGAGAAGGAAATCAGAGGATTCCTGGGGAAGATTCAATACATCAGTAGGTTCATCGCCAAATTAACTACGATCTGTGAGCCCATTTTCAAGCTACTCAGAAAGGATCAGAAGAGTAAATGGGACGAACAATTTCAAAAAGCATTTGACACTATCAAGTAGTATTTAATGAATCCACCTATCCTTCAACCTCCCAGGGTAGGCAGACCATTAATATTGTACTTGGCCTTGGAAGATGATGCTATAGGATCAATGGTTGCCAAGAAAATGAAGAAGGAATAGAGCATGCTATATACTACCTTAGTAGGAAGCTGTTATCCTATGAAGCGAAATATGACATTGTTTAGAAGACTTGCTTGGCAGTAATATGGACAACACGGAAGCTAAGGCACTATTATCAGTCCTATCAGGTTTAAGATGTGGCAAAAGTTGATCCGCTACATTATCTGTATGAAGCGGCAGTTTTAATAGGGAAGCTTGCCAAGTGGTTGGTATTACTGACTGAGTTTGACATGCAATACTTGACCAAAAAGACCATCAAGGGGAGAGCAGTAGTAGAGTTTCTAGCTCTTAATCCACTAGAAGGGTAAGAAACATGGGAGTATGAGTTCCGAGATGAGTCACTTAATCTGATAGAGGAGGACGGATGGAAGCTATAGTTTGACGGAGCAGTGAACCACAAAGGACGTGGAGTGGGGGCAATCCTAATCACGCCAGAAGGAGAAAGTATTCCTTTGGCTAAGAAGTTACATTTCAAAGTCACTAATAACATGGGTGAATATGAAGCATATGTCTTTGGGATAGAAATAACTAATGTAGCAAGTGTCAGGAATCTCACAGTGTATGGAGATTCAATGCTGATCATTAACCAAGCTTTAAAAAACTGGGAAGTAAAAGATGAGAAGCTGAAGCCTTATGCAGAGTACATTCAGATGCTCACCTTGAGTATTTCTAATTGTACCTTTGCACACCTGCCAAGGGAGGAAAATCAAATGGCAGACGCATTAGCATCTTTGGCATTCTTGTGGGACAATCCTAGAGATGTGGCTATGAAACCTCTAGTGATTTGTAAAGCTAAAATCCCCTGCTATCAAGGTGAACGGATAATGATCGTGAATGGACCTAAGGAGAAGCCATGGTTCTATGAAATTCTGAAATTCCTAAAGAAAGAGAATATCCAGAAGGAGCTAATGGGAAGCATAAACATGCCTTAAGAGTCAGTTCGTGAAACTACACTCACCATGAGAGGATACTCTATAGAAGGGCTTTGAATGGAATACTACTTCGATGTCTAGACCAATATGAAGCGGAAGAAGTCATGAAGGAGATTCATGCAGGAGTGTGTGGACCCCGCATGAGCGGGCATATTTTAGTACAGAGATAGTCCGGTAGGGATTCTACTGGGATAAAATGGATATAGATTGTTTCAACATGGTCAGAAAGTGCCATGAGTGTCAGTTACACGGGAATAAGATACATTTACCACCGACCAAACTTCATAACTTAACATCTCCTTAGCCATTCTCAGCTTGGGGGATAGACAACATTGGAGAAATAAGGCCGACAGCTTCCAATGGTCATAAGTACAATGTGGTGGCTATTGAATACTTTTCGAGATATGTGGAAGCCATCTCACTGCCAACTGTCACGGGAAAGTGTATGGCTGAATTCATCAATAAAAAGCTCATCAATCGGTTTGGAAAACCACATCACATCATTTTAGACACTGGTGTGCAATTTCAGGGAGAAACTATAGATCTATTAGAGAGGGAAAGGATTGAGCATCACAAGTCCTCACCCTACAGGCCGCAAGCTAACGGAGCAGTTGAAGTAGCTAACAAGACTATTAAGAAGATCCTGGCCAAAATGGTGAAGACCTGTAAGGATTGGGTAGATAAACTACCTTTTACAATCATGGGTTACAACACAACCGTACGAAGTGCAACAGGGGAAACACCGTATTCATTGGTGTTTGGAGGTGAAGCGGTAACGACAATTGAGCCCCAAGTTCAATCATTGAGAGTGGTACTAAAAGCTCAGATTCCTAAAGCACAATGGGTTGAAGCAAGACACAAGCAACTATTGTCTTTAGAGGAAAGAAGGAAGAAAGCTCTCAATCATACATAAGTGTACCAGCAAAGAATAATAAGGGCTTTCAACAAGGGAGTCAGAGTTAGGCCAAGCAAAGAAGGAGATTAGGTGTTGAAGCAAGCCAGGCCCATTATATTTGATCCCCGAGGGAAATTCAAGCCCAATTGGGAAGGTCCATATTTGGTCAATAAGATCATGTGTAAGGGAGCTGTGAAGATTTCAGATCCAGAAGGGAGCGAGTTTGAGCAACCCATAAACATGGATCGTCTTAAGAAATACTATCTTTAGAAAAATGTGTGAAAATAATGAATCCTGATGAGTTGAAAACCCATTTGGGTAACTTATGCAAAATAAGGGAGCCCGCTAGAGTGAAAGCCTTGTAAAAAGGCATTCTAGGCAAAAATTAGGTCAAAAGGTCTGCTAGGGCGAAAACCTTACAAAGAGGCGGTCTAGGCAAAAATTAAGGCAATGAGAAAAGAAAGTAAGGAAGCAGTAATCTCAAGTGTAAAAGCAAAAGTACGCTTATTGTGCTAATATTAATAAAATGAATCTTTTGCAAAAGAAAAGTGTCAAACTTTCTTATAGTACTTCATTATATGTCTGCATAACTAAAAAGCTAAAACATTGCATGAATAAATGAAATGGTTATGAGACCTAATTCTTCTTGTGTTTCTTTAGCCACTTGATGTTATCAAAGCTTGCATTCATTTCCTTCCTTGCTTCCTCCCTTTCTCTTTTTGCATTATTTCTGTTGCTTACAACATACAGTTCAGCACCTTTGCCTTCATCATAAAACAGTTCAGCCTACAAATAAAGGCATGACATGAGATCTATATTTGTAAAAATATGAATAGGTCAACAGTAGCACTTACTAGATCAACTCAAGCCTTGTATTCATCATCAGTAGTTGGTCCTTGGGTAAAGCTCATATTCTTTGCAAAAGATCTACTAGCCTAGTGAGAATGGATCTCCCTTAGGAACAATGGAGTAACAGCATAAGGAGTAAAGGATGGAACGGGATGTAATATTCTTTGAGACATGCCATACTGCCTATAAACTCTAGATGGAGTGTAAAGGTGATAGTACGGAAGCTAGTAATCTGCACACAGTCATCTATCACAGAGGTAGTGGTAAAGCTCAATTTCCACCATGGGCAATGCTAGCAGATCGACTCCTCATTCCTAGATAGGAGAAAGTTTGTCCAACCGCCAGAAATCTCTAATGTAGCACGTTCAGTCTTAGATAACACATGTCCTCTAGATTGGAACTGTCGAGGCCTATAAGTTGTAGGGTTCGTTAGGGGGCATCAGTACGCCTAGCTTTTCCTTTAACCAAATCTAGTTAAAGAATTCTCAAAATGAATTAGTCAAGATTAATAGAAGAGAACATGGAAGCAAGCAAGATAAGGGATGCACACCTGGAGAAGTAATGGGCTGCCTCGGAGGCATTGAGTATGCTTGACAGAGTCTAAGCCGACAATGGTTTCAGCCAAGATGATAGGGAAGGGGTTATGACCACTTTCAACCTATTCTAGAGCATGAGCAATTTGAAAGTTTCCTCTGCCTTTAGTAGAAACTAGTAAGAATTATGCATAAAGGCAAAAGCTAGTGATCCTTTGCCAAGACTTGCTATTCTTTGGCTTAGAACTCCCCAGTTCCAACAGTGGTTGAGTCAAGAGAGATTGAGCCTCAATACATGGAAGTATCTGACCTAGGGTTATTCCAAAGAAACCAGCTAGAGATTTTGGAGTTTAATTATAAGCAGAAGGCCATGCTATAGGAGCATTAGAACGGTGCAACTTGTTGAGAATACCTTCAAATTCTTCAAACAGAGGGCATAATTCAACTCTGTTGAAGTGGAAGACATGGTGTTTGGTACTCTAGCATTCTGAAGCCGCATTCACGAGTTTGATATCAAATGAGAAATTCAAGAAAGCTTTGAACTCTGCAAGGTGGTATTGGTCTAAGGAATTCCAGGTTTCTGTTTCCATGCTTCCTAGATGTTTTCTAAGAGAGTTTACAGACTTCTAAAACATCTTTGTAATTTAAAAGAACTTCTAAAGAGTCTGTTTGCTATTTTCTAATGATTTAACGTTGCCTTAGAGGATCTATTTATTACCCACAAGGTCTAAGGAAGTACTGGTCCGAAAAGGAGTCAAAATAGGGTGAAAAATCATGAAGAAAAGCCCAAAGATGAAGAAGTGGTGTTGCAGACCAACGCAAGTCAAAGAGTGGCATTACCAATCAACACCTATCCCTTAGTGGCGTTGGTGGCAAACGCCACTCCCCTGAGTGGCGTTGGGCCCTGGCTTAGCTCCTCTCAGTGATTCGATGATCAACGCAGATTTTTGGAGTTCTAGGAGGATTCCATGCACAACATTTCATGCATACATGATAAGAAATCATAAGAAAAACATACATGCATACATAAATTTACAAAATGATATGCAAACATATGTATTAACTAGAAAATATGCATACATTCACTAATGGAAACATGCATACATGCATCCATAATGTCTAACAATCATGCATACATACTCATATTTGCACCAAATGTGTGAAATACAGGCACATATCAAGGTTCAGGAAGTAGAACAAGTTCAAGTACAAAAGCAAGGACGTCTACTCATCATCCTCCTCCTCCTCAGACTCCCTAGAGTCCTCCTCATTACCACCTAATGGCTAACTCTCAGTCTCACCACCAGCATGCTGTTCACCAATCTAGACCCCACCAGCTCCTTCAGCTAGGATGTCAAATGCTGCAAGCTGAGCCTTCAACTCAGTAACTATCCTATAAGAAAAGCTATGGGCCTGCCTCCATGTATCGCAAGTCTCTACTAGATGGGCCTTGCTGGCCTAAAAGTATGATGATAGTCATGAAACCTCATCGATAGGAACCTGGGTGAATAAGAGTTAGAATCCAGACACCAGTATAAAATGAAGAAAGAATGACAATATCACTTACATTAGTACATCCATCTGTATAAGAAATGGAAGGATTAGTTGCAGGACGGAAAGTATGCTCAACTAGACTAGCAACAGTCCTATGATGAACTGATAGCCCGGGATACTTCGTGATATGACCTGCCACTATATCTCCCAGCTGCTGGATGCATAGTGGGATGAACGAGGTCTAGCAACCTCTGAACTCAGCATAGCTCCTCTAGTGGAAGCACATGTTCTCCTACTTGACCCAGGGGTAACAACTAGCCCAGGACTGGGCGCATAATCATCATCATCTTCTGAACCTCCAGAATCTCCATCATCCTCGTTCTCATCAGAGCTGGAGAAGGTCACGACACCCATGGATATCTAGAAGAGAGTAATTATGAGTCATGCAAGTAAGACATATAGTTATCAGAAAAGTAAAGAAAAGATAGCAATTTACCTTAGCAAGCATCCTAGGCGACAAAGGTAAAGTCGGGAGGCACCTTGAACGTAAGAGAGAAGCGTAAACTTTGGAGCAAGAAAGAAAGGATGTACACTCAAAGCCATTAAGAGCTATAGCCAGGGTGTTATTTGTCATCTCATGTCCCTAAAACATGTCAATAGGAGGATTGCGAGGCCTTCTACGAAAGCTGGTCATATACTGGCTCAAGTCCTCTCTCCTAGGAACCATATCCTAAGTCCTGGACCCTCCAGAAGAATCCTCAAGTCATCCTTGAGCAAGGACGCAATGGCATAGGGTGGCAATCCCTACATCTGGCGCATCTATCCCCTGTCAAGCTGAAAAAGAAAGAGTTAAGGTAAGTATTTTGAACTCTTGTCAATTGCTTTGAACTAACAAATTTACTTTTATGTGTTTTACCCTAGAAATAGTTAACGCGTTAAGGTACATGCGATGACCATTGACGTCAGCAGCATGAATGCACAATCCTTGTAAACCCCAACATCTAAGGACAGGGAATGTATATCGGCACTCTAGTGGGAAAAACTGGCAAATCAAGCCAAACTCAATAGCCTAGATCTGCAAAAGAAGAGTCAGAGAAATATAAAGTAAATAATGTAATTGAAGGAAGCAAGAGTTAAAGTAACTCACATGAGTGGCATGCCAGAACCCACAGAACTTCGCTGTACCATAAGAGACCCTATCCATGCAAAGGCACAGATAGGCCAAAGCAGGGGACCCGCAGTCATACCTACTCATCTGATCAAAATCTTTGAGAATGGGGATGAAGTGGAAGCCGATGGTAGAGTTCATATCACAAAAGATAGTGATACCCAGCAGGTAAAGAATGAAGACATGGGCCATCTGATTAAACCTCCAATCAAACTTTGGCCTATAGCTTAAAAGGTGTCTAGCTAATGCATTAACATATAGCTTCTTAGAGCTCTTTCGCCCAGGAACCATGCCTAACCTTTGAAAAATATACTCATTTTGAACATCACAATGAACTGAGTATATCCCTCCATCCTAAAATATCCGCTCACCTGCACAAGCCAATCCAGTAATGGTAGAAAAAGAAGCTGGAGATAGAGTATACTCCCCATATGGCAGTTGAAATGTGTGGGTAATGTTAAACCATCGCTCCATCAACGCTTGCATGGAATGGCGATCACATCGAGAGCTCACGTGCTCGTCAACATTCTTAGGAAACGTGGAAAGAAGAGGGCCAAACCCAGCCTGAAGTACTAAGGCTTGCACACCCAGAGGTAATCCTCTCCAAACTACTATGACCTTGGAAAAGTTTCCATTATAGGTAAAGGTAGTCTCATCCCCCTACATGATAAATAATAGGTATATCTCTTAGCTCAGTCGTCTAATTCCTTGCATGTATTTTGTATATCTAACCTTGGAAGCCAACAGAACATTCATTCATGCATTCATTCATAAGCATCATTTATGTATTCATTATTCATTTAATATCATTTTTTTAACATCATTTTTATCATTTTTTATCTACTATCATAATTTATCTATAAAATGTGTAAATCATGTCTAAAATCATTCATAAATTGTATATATCAGTCTATTTTTACATGTTAAATCATCAAATCATGCATCAGAAGCCTGTATGGAGTTCAAAGTCACTGCCAGGACTAGGACTGGGCTCAACGCCAGTCCCAGTAGTGGCGTTGCTACCAACGCCAGTCATACGACAGGCGTTACCGGCAATGCCACTTGTGGTAGTGGCATTGCGCTCGGGACAGTCTAGTTGGGGCCAATTCGGGTTTATTTTGTAGACTTTTGGCAAATTTCACAATACTCAGTCAATATATAATCAAATTGAAGTGTTTGGACACTCTCCTGGTCTCCAATCGAGCTATAAAGGTTGAATCTAGAATTTAAAAGTGGAGAAATCCTCCCTCCTCTCTGAATTCCACCAAAATCAGCTCTTACCACCTCATCTCTAACTCGAAAGAGGCTAATCAGGTTCCATGTGGGTTCTAATTCTGGATTATCTGCCATTTTGCTTTTTATTTGAAGAGATTTAGTTAAGAAATGAAGAAATGAAGCTTTAGGTAAAAAATTTTCAATTTTTTTGGCAAAAACATAGTGCAGCCCGCCACTTATATGCCAATTTGGCAAATTGCCATTTTGGTCTCAGAAGAAAATTTCAAATAAGGACAGAAGTTTGGTTTCAAATAGGTCCAAAGTCAAAATTAAAGCAAAGTTAGGCCAATTTAAGTCCAATTGGGGGCAAATTTTAGAGGATTAGTAAGAATGGCAGTCGATTACAGTCAGAGGATTATAGAAGAAATGACAAACATTACAGAAAATTCTTTTTCAGAGATCTCTTTTCTTATTTCAAATCCATAAGATATTTGGAGCAAGTTTAGGCATACATGTGGTAATTTTATGTATAAAAGGATGAATTTCCCCAGTGGAATGGTACCAACAATATCTTGAGGAAGTTTTCTTTGGAATTCCTTAGGATTTAAGATTTTTCGAATGGAGCTATCTCAATAAGTTTGTGTTCCCTAGTAGAGTTATTCTAATGATAAATGTTGGGTTGATAACCATGTCAGATATTTCTGATAACCAAAATAATTTTGTCTCCCTGATGGAGTTATTTCAGTGACAGATATATCCCTAGTGGCAGTCCATGAAAGACAAAGCATTTCATTTTCAGAGAAGAATATTATGTCTCAATAAACAGACATTCCCCAGTGGAGCATCCAGTATAGTATTCTTGTATTACAACCCTCTGTGCCAGGATAGTATTCCTGCATTCGGATAATATTCCAATTCCCAAGCCAGGATAGTATACCTGCATCTGGATAGTATTCCAACTCCCAAGCTAGTATAGTAGTCCTGCATAGTATTCCAACTTCCAAGCCAGGATAGTATTCCTGCATCTAGATAGTATTTCAATTCTTATGCCAAGATAGTATTCATGCACTTGGATAGTGTTCCAATTCTTAAGATGGATAGTATTCCTAAATTTCATATTTCCCCATGGAGTTGGTCAAGGCAGCTAAGGACCGATATCAAGATCCAAAAACCCTGAAGGACTAATCAGGTAAATCCCCGTGGAATGAAGCCAAGGCAGCCGAGGTTCAAGGTTAAGCTTCGCACACCAAAGTCAAGGCACATAATTCTTTTCAAAATTATGTGTTTTGGCTTTCTCATCTTTTTCCATATTATTGGATAATACTATAAACCTCTAACAAAGCTGGGGCAAACTGTTAACACCTAATTTTTGATGTAGGAATACAGAAGCATCTCAGAGGCCCAGTGATGATCATTCATGTTTTAAATAGCATGAATTGAGTTGATATTTGCTTTTAGAGATTGCATTACCTCACTTTAAGTGTTTTCTAAGTTTGCATAATATGTTTTTCTCTAAAATTCAGTTTTGAGCATAAACAGTGCATGTTTCAAACGGTTTTCTTCATAACTTTTTCTATGAGTGTCCAAATGACTTAAAATTTTAATGGTTGGTAGTTAAGGCCATTCCGTACATTTTCTTAGTTTTATCTTTTTATAAAATCGGACGTTTGGAGGCCCAAAAGGGCCCAACATCACTCTGAAGAGTGGAATTGGGTCCAACGTCACTCTTCTAAGTGGAGTTGGGTCCAACGCCACTCATATGACTGTCATTGGACTCAATGCCACAAGGGAGACTGTCATTGGGCCCCCAACACCAGTAGCTCATTTTTAGTTGTAGAAAGCCCATTTTTTAGCTGTTTCGGCCCTGAATGGCCCGTACGCGTTGTACACTCATCCCAAAGCTCTAGAGGGCTATTTTTGTCCAAAATGTCCATTGCTTTAGGCTCAAGTCATTGAATTTCATTAGAAAACTGATTATGGCAACCCTAGCTTAAGTTTTAAGCTAAATCGGCTATAAATACGTGCCTAAAACTAGGTTTTAGGCGTAGTAGACATTGTATAAGAATTTTAAGGTTTAGTTTGTTATGCTAACA
Organism: Bocquillonia castaneifolia; assembly: GCA_948193215.1. NCBI lineage: Eukaryota > Viridiplantae > Streptophyta > Magnoliopsida > Malpighiales > Euphorbiaceae > Bocquillonia > Bocquillonia castaneifolia. Next base: position 14,720 of record CANYLF012193623.1, read on the forward strand.
CTCTAAAACTCATTCATAGCAAAAAACACTTGACTTCACATTGGTTTTCACATTACAAGCATAAAAACTCTTAAAGGTGTCATCTTTTGTATTCAAGGTGGTTTTTGAGTTTCTAATCCAATGAAGCAACATTCCAGTAATCTCTAATCACTAAAAGAGCAATCAAAATGTTACTCAAACCAGATTTGAGGGTTATCAAGCGCTTCTAGTCGGTTACTTGAAAGGTAAGTCACCTTATTTCTTTATTTTTCTTTGTATTTTCATTGTTTTCATTGTTTGCATCATATGAATTCATTATTTTTCTTGTTTTATTAATGTATTCTTATGTCCTACATGATTAAATGATGTTTTTGTAACTTTTTGTTGATTAAATGCCATTATACGCCATGTTCATGCATTAAAATTGTTAAAAATCATTTCTTTTGCATGTTTACATGTTTATGTGTTCAGATCTTAAAACCAAGAGGAGTTAGAGGACGTTGGTTTGATCCGCGGTCTCCTCCACCACTTCCTGAGGACGGCTATTAACATATGCCCGCACAGGACTAGTTGGGTCAACCGTAAAACGGGGGCCCGGATACCTATTTAATCAAAAAAAAATGTTTAGATCTGATATGTTTGATGTTATTTACATGTTTTTCATGCATAAAAATCTTTTCTTTTCATGTTTTATTGAATAAAAATCATTTCTTTTACATAAAGATTATTTCTTTCGCATAAAAGTCATGTTTTTTTGAGTTTTAATGCATAAAGGTTGCATCTTTTTATGTAAAGTTATTTTCTTTGCATATTTTAATAAATAAAGTTTGTTTCTTTCCATTATTTCATGTGAAATCATGTTATTTTGAAGTCTTTTGAATAAAGTTTGCATCTTTTGCATGTTTTATGTTTAAAGATTGAATCTTTTGATGTTTTGCATGTAAAGGTTGCATATTTTTGTATTTTCATGCATGACATGATTAGATCTAGGTTGTTTTGCCATGTTTCATGCATTTTTGTATGCTTTGGTGATTATTCTATGCATTTTCATTCCTGCATGTGTGTTTTTTAGGCTTGGTAAACCCGAAAACCTTGTTTTCTGTCAAATCACATTTTCTATTTTCTGTCTGGTCACCAACACCACAAGCAGGAGTGGCGTTGGGCCCAAATGCCTGTCGGTAAGTGGCTTTGTTCCCAAACGCCAGTCCCTTATGTGGCGTTGCCACTTCTTCAGCTTCCCGAGCTTCTGTTTTATCAAAATTTGTGGTTCTGCAAGTCTGTAAATAAGTATCTAGTAGTTTTCACGTGGAATGCAGCAATGAGGTCAGCTTCTAAACCATCTTCCTGCATATGTTCAGCATGCCACCTCATATGTCGAGCAATTGTATTCGATGCATACAGCCTCTGTAACCTAGGAGTGTTGGGAAAGTAATGCATCTTCTCGTAAGGGACATCAATTTTTTTCTTTGCCGATCCCTGTTTAATCGGCTTATACCGCATATGGTCACAAAACTTGCATCTATCTAAATTATTGGTAGTTGTTGTAACAATAATGAATTACATCCACAAGCAATCCCAATCGACGAACAAGCTTCTTAGCGTAATAATAGTTATGCGACATCAAGTTACGCTTTGAAATCATTTCTTGTATGAATTGACTAAATTCGTTATAAAGCCCTTCAGAAAATTGATACCGGCACTTCATCTCCATCAACCTCATAGAAGCAAACAAAGGTTAATGCATTTCTTTACCGGTCCACACCTCCTGTTCAGCTGCATGCATCATGTCATAAAATCTTTATGCTTCTAGATTAGGAGCCTGAACTCGCTGATATTCATCAGCTACAAAAGGATCGAATTGAGGCATAAATTCAGGCTCAGCAGCATCCATTACCATTCTCTGATAAGCACTCGCATTTTCATCTAATTCACCACTCACAGCTTGAGTTACATTCCCAACTTCTTCTATGTATCAAATGTCTTCACCGTGGAAAATACAGATTTCATAATTTGCCACAAGCCCATGCTTGCCCAAATGTGTCAATGCAATGTCAGCAAGATAAGACCTCTTGTTCTGACATTTACGTAGCGTATAAGGGCACTTCAATTTATTCCCATCTATATATTCAGGATGTTGTAAAGCAAAATTAATGAATTCCCGCTCAACTCTATCTAACCATTCCATTGAAATCAATCCATTCACAACCCTTCCTTCGTACATCCATCTTTGATATTCAGCCATTCTTCAAACCTTTTAAACAATTCAATATTATCAATTACATGGTATTGTCTAATAAATTAATTAATATTTATTTTCTATAGTAGGAATTCGATTGTATGAATGCAACCTAATACACATCCACCCGTCATCCTTACTTATTGTTTCCTTCAATGGTATGTCCCTAACCCATTTACAAAAGTGTCGTCAAAAAGTAGATCACGATTGCATGTGATTGTGTAAATTTTGTCAGCCTCCCAACGTGGTTCTCCAAGTACGTTATTGTAGATATATAAATAATAATCCAACCACTTGTTTTACTAAGGTACATTATTATGTATATATCCTAATGTGAACTCGGAGAACAAACAAGCCAAGAAACACAACGATATAAACACGTACAAAAAGCAATTAATTAAAACGTGATCACAATTTAAAACGTCCTTCCATAAACTGTCCACAAGGACAATCCAATGTATTAAACAAACTTCTTAATACACTGGACGAGTATACTCTACGGCTAACTATATGAATCGAAATGACAAATTTAATCATTTGCGATCAATGATGCATTATGAAATTATTGCATGGACGATCGATGCATGCGATTCGATATAACCAATAAGTCATTACTTAATTAAATATGAAAAATCCGATGCATGGACGATGCAATCAGAATAAATATTATTATAGATGTTAATTACATTCTTATTGATTTATGATCCGATGCACGGACAATGCATCAATATTTGATTCATTTTAGTGAATATCACTTTCAAATATCATTATAAATGTCAATTACATTCTTATTGATTTGTTGCAAGGAAGATGCAAACAAACATTAATTTCATATAGTTTTAAACTTTACTTATTTTCAATTTTAATTTAAAGAATTATTTATTTATTTTACAT